>JBBPDC010000011.1:10202867-10215240 GCA_037974485.1 Hemigrammopetersius urotaenia | reverse complement strand
ATTAAAAGAGACAATAATAATTAAATAAATTAGTTTAATATTTAAAAACTAAAAACTATAAAAAATAAATAAATAAATAAAATATTTAAAAAAAAATAATAAATAAATAAATGAATTTTTTAAAAAAAGCCTATGAATGATGATAGCACAGCTATACACACATCTGTGTTATCTGTGTTACTGACAGGCCGGAGAAAAAAAAAAAAAGAAACGACAACGGAGCCGTGATAAGGTTTTTGACACTCCAAAATGGCCCACCCCTGTTGCCCCGTGGACTGAACGCAGGACCTTCTCGCGCAGCCCACAGGGCACCAGCAGCTGCCACAAAACACGCTGCCCATCCGGATGTCGCCAGCGACGGTAGCACAGCCCCTGTCTCAACTCTAATGTGTCCCACAGGGATCTAAACGCTTTTAATTCGGAGTCTGCCCCGGTTATTTCTTCCCACTCAGGCCGGCGTGCCTGTTCAATCCAGTCCCGAACCTGACGGAGGGTCGGGATAGCTCGCATGTTCGCGCCGCAGCCTGTCAAGGTCTAGCTTGGTCGCAATCTGAGTGGTCGCCACCACACTGAATTCGCTTGGGTTTTCTTTCTCCTCGGCACACCTGCAGTGCCGACACACCTCTACCTCGCACGGCCTGCGCGACAGCACATCCGCATTACCGTGCAGCCTCCCCGGTTTTACTCCCCCCCATTATTGTGCGTCAAAGTTGTACTCTTGCAACGCCTCTAACCACCAACCGAGCTGACCTTCTGGGTTCTTAAAGCTTAACAGCCACGTGAGTGAGGCATGGTCTGTCCTGAGCATAAATCTCTGCCCACACAGATACGGGCGAAAATGATGCAGACTCTGAACCACTGCAAGAAGCTCTCGCTGCGTCACACAGTAATTCCGCTCCGGCCAACTCAAGGCTCGGCTGTAGTACGCCACGACCCGCTCCCCCGCCTCCGTGACCTGTGATAACACTGCTCCGATCCCCCCATCGCTCATGCCCGGCTCATTAACACCGGGGCTTTCCCCAACTCCTCTCTCAGCTGCGCAAACGCCGCCTCGCACTCTCCAGACCAGCAAAACGTCCCCTACCCCTTCCCCGCTGACTGTACACCCCAAACATGCTACCTCTTTATGGAATAACGTACATTTCTGTGTGTTCAGTCGCAGTCCAGCCGTTCGAATGGCTCCGAGCACTTCTCTTAGGTTCTGCACCACCCCCTCAAACGTTTTGGCCTGCACCAACAGGTCATCCAAATAGACCACGCATTTTGTCTGTGGTATTTGGCTGAGTACTCGCTCCATGAGCCTCTCGAACGTCGCTGGACTGTTACAGAGCCCGAACGGCATAACCCTGAACTGCCATAACCCATGTCCGATGGTGAAGGCGGTTTTAGGTTTTGCACTATCGGCTAGCTCGACCTGTCAGTACCCACTACGCATATCCAATGAGGTAAACCACTTCGAGCCCGCAATGTAATCTAACGCGTCGTCGATTCTAGGCAAAGGGTAGGAGTCTTTTTTTGTTACTTGGTTGAGGCGCCGGTAGTCCACACAGAACCTCCAGGTGTCATCTTTTTTTCTCAACAACACTGCCGGGGCTGCCCAGGGACTGTCCGACGGCTCGATGACTCCTGCTGCCGCCATTTCTTGATGGCGATGGTCAGCTGGCGCCTCCCTTTCATACTCGCTCTGGCACCGGTCACGGTTGAGAGTTGCACACTAGTCCCTTCCCAGCCAGGCGGATTTTGCTGCTTGGTGTGCGGCAACACCCCCGGCTTCACAATGGTGATGGTGGAGCTAGTGTCCACCAGCGCTCGGCAGCTGACTCCCTCAACGGCGCACTCCACTCGGAGACCCTTGGTGTCTCCCAGCCGTCCCACTCGCGGTCCGTACCTTTTCAGAGGGGCTTGGAAGTCGGCGGAGGGTGCATCCCCCCTGGCACTGCCGCTACAGCTCGCTACAGTATTATGTGTGTGCTCACAATACATTTATCTGCAAAACTGATATCACAGAGTGCCGAAGTATGCATATAAGCCTCTAACGTATCAGCTCTAGGTGGGTTAGTAAGTGTTCTGATTAATCAATGTCTTCATGTAATTCAACATTCTGTGGCTGATATATATATCGTTGCTGTCGGGCAGAAACCTCATGTCCACAACGGCTACTTTTCAGGAAACTCAAAAAACGATGTATATTCTAAATAAATTAATACTGTGTCACCAAAATTGGTATAACATCTTAAGATATGATTATATAACTGTGTGTAAAGTTGTATTGCCAATATTCTTGCAAAATCCTTCTTAATCGGATTTACGTGGATTTTGACCGGCAAATATGAACATAGGAGTTTGTGCCATTATTGATTTTAGCAGTCCAGTTGTGTCTAGACAGAGCCTCTGTACTCTGAATCATTCATTGTATCAAGATCAATTAACAGATTACAACACTTTATTAAAGCCTACGGCTTGTCTAATATGGTTGATTAGCCTTTGTTTGCTCAAAACTTGGACCAATGAACTGACAAACATTACAGAAGCCTGATGGTCATAAGAGGGAGATGTTTTACCTGCAAACACACACTCCTCTTCTGCATCAACATCTCAGAAACATCAAAATACTTTTCTTTAAAAATGTATTCAGTTGTGTTGTGGCTATACTTTACTTGCAAGGAGATCATTTTGAAATACATGGCATCACTAAAGTCTTCTTCTAGCTACTAACTGGCTCAATAGTGCCATCTACATGAAATGAGTAAAAAAACAGCAGCTAGGCTAAACTGAATACAACAATGAATAGTTTTTTTATTAATATGGTAAATAAAATATTAAATATTAAATTCACTTTATAATACACATCATAAGTAGTGTACAGGTATGAGACTATACATAACCTCAGGCAAAATAATGATGTCATAGCTTTTTGCTCTCTTACGTCTTCTGCTGTGCCGCTGCTCTGGATCACAAGGGGGTGGACTTACAAGGGTTTGGCGACAGTTGTAATGTCCAATGGAGGTAAGAGATTTAATTCCAACCTATTTTCAACACTTTTCATTGGTTAATAATTTCTAAATTTTACAGACCGACGTGGAGACTGACAAATAGTATAGATTTATGAAAACATACACATCAATCCACATTAAAACCATTGATTATTTTGTATTTTCTTGCAATGGTTAATAGCACCTGTTGTGGGCTTGTGATATATATTAAGCAGCAGGTGAACAGTCTGTTATTCAAGTTCAAGCAGTAAAAAGGGGAGCTGATGGACAAGGATCTGAGAGACAGAATCATGGGTATCCAAGGCTCACTGATGCTGCAGAGAGCAAAGCCTAGCTCATCTTGTCTGATCCCACAGTACACCTGCTGTAGCACAAACTGCTGAAAACATTCATGCTGGCTACTGCTGAGTATGGGACTGTACAGCCACAGCACAGTTAGAGTGCCCATGCTCTCCCCTGTCCTACACCAAAAATGCCTATTACAGCATTTAGCTTAAGAACATACTAGCTTAAGAACTGTAAATGTGAAACGGCACTAGGGATCGCTATGGGGAGAAGGACAGCTGCCAGTGGCAGTGTGATGCCCTGGACAATGTGACCAATGCCCTGGACTACAAATCATTGTTGAAACTCTTTATACAGATTTACCATTTAAAAAAAAAAAAAAAAAAAAAAGTGAATGGTCAACAAAACTATATCAAATGTCATTAGCAAGATAGAAATAATTTTTGAATGTTAGTGTTGTTTTTGGCGCCCTGTTTTAATTCTAGTTTTAGTCTAGTTTTTGCGTCAATCTGTCATTTTAGTCTTTATTAGTCTTAGTCACGTTCATACTTTTTTTTAGTCTAGTCAAGTTTCAGTCGACTAAAAGTCTGAGCATTTTAGTCTTAATTTAGTCAGAATTATCCAATTATCTATTTTCGTCTAGTTTTAGTCAATGAAAAATGTATTTTAGTCTCCTTTTTAATGAGGCAATTCTATTTAAACCAGTCAATATAGTATAAGTACCTAGTAGAATAGACCAAATCTAAATTTTCTTTTAGTCAAACCTATTTCACAATTCAAGCAAGGTTCTTATATTATTGTTACCTTATAGACTCAAGAATACTGTCCATCCATTCCAGACACGGAGACACTATGATTTTAATTTATGACATTTATTTTGCCAACCAACCATGTTAGAACTTAGAAATACATAGCCTACACATAAATTAAAATTAAATTAATAAATAAATTAAATAACACCACATGACTAAAAAGTGCAAATAAAATGAAAATGCGTTTGTCTATTGCCGTAAAAGCCACATTTGTAAAACTTCTAAAAGTCTTCACTTTAAGTGTGCTTACCTGAATATTTTTTTTTTTAATTCTTGAACAAATATATTCTACACAACCAAATCAGAACAATTTAGGATCAGCTTTTATTGCATGGATAAGGGAAAGGCTGCTTATCAAAATGCTCTGTGTGTGTATGTGTGTGTGTGTGTGTGTGTGTGTGTGTGTGAGAGAGAGAGACAGACACTTTGTGTGTGTCATTTCTCTCTCCCTGGCACTATATTGCCCCTCCGTCCCAATACTTTTGTGCACTCTAGATTTAATTCACAGTGCCTCTAAGGTCGATTGTCCCAATACTTTTGTCTCAGCTCCCTGTCATACAAATAACGTCTCGTCTCGTTTTAGTCAAAGAACAGAAACATTTTAGCGAAATGTTTATTTTGTAAACCACATTTAGTCTCGTTCTTATTCGCCAACAATATTACAGGATATATTTCGTTTCGTTACCGTCACATGACCAGCATTTACGTTGCGTCTCGTCTTGTTTTAGTCACGTGATAAATATTCGTTGATACGATATTTAGTCATAATTTTCGTTGACAAAAGCAACACTAGTAAATGTAATGATTTTAAACAAGAAGCAAGAGGATGGGTTATTAAAAGACTGCCATTTCAAATTGTTGTAAGTATATATCACTAACAGTTTACCAAGGGATATGGTTTAAGCAAGCAAATACTTCCAAAGCAATATACGAAGAGGCACTAACACATCAGACTTGATTGGACTACACAGGTCAGATCAATAGTATGTTCTTAAGCTGTATGCTTTTTTCTTTCATGTGCTTCCAGAAGATCACTAAATGTCATCTCGTTTGCTTCTGGACTCCAAACCAGCAAGCAAAATGCCCCAAGTTAATTTTAACAATGTTGTTTTTTTTCTCACACAGAGTCTTAAGCAGAAAGTAGATAAAAGTAATTCTGTGTTGACCAAGAGTCAGGCGACTTTCCATAACCTTGGTTTTATTATTTTTGCTTCTGCTTGTTGGCGTTTGTCCAGTAACATAAAGGGGAGGGACCCAACAGTGCAGGTGAACCGCACATTCACAAGCTGTTTTGCTGCAAGGGTCTTCATTATTTTTTAAGCATCCATAATGCATCCTCAGCAACATGCTGAGAAATATAAAATGTGTATATTTATGTATACATCCCTGAAGCCTTGTCCTTGAATGTATTGACTATTGCACAAAACCACATTAACATTTCTTTTAGTTACTTCATATGTAAATATCCATCTGGCTCCAAGCCCACATTGTTTGGGCTTTCTTGCCAGAGCAGAATTCTTTGTATGGCCACTGTGGTATCATTTATCCAGCATCACGGCGGTGAGTCGCTTTTGGCTGTCGAGAGCTACGCTGTATGTACACTTCATATAGCATCTGCAATCTTGCAGGGTGGGCTGCCACGGTCCTGGTGGAGGGCCACTCATCATTTCCTGTCTGTCAGGAGGTTGTGCTAGGTTTCATCAGGAAGAAAGGGGCTGTGACCAGGAGCTGTTCTGTTATTAGTCTCTCAGGGTAGCTGGGTTTATTCGTTTTCTTCCCATGAGCAGGAAGTGTGTAGCTCTACCCCCCTGCAGAAACAACAGAGCAGGCAGCAGTGGTAATCGGGTAGTCAGCTGAAGTCTTCCTTGCATAGCCTTGAGGCGGGAAGGGAGGCAGAAGATGTTATGGATGATGTTATGGCATGCTGGTGCCAGAAGGATCTTCTACAGGGATTTTGTGTTTAGTGGAGCTGGTATTTGCTGGAGAAGAATGTCCTTGGTCTTGCATGCTTCTAGTTCTCCTTTCTCAAGGACTTTTTGGGTTTTAGTCAATAAAACACATTGCTGGTTTAGTGTAAGCATGTGGTGTGGAATTAGATTTATTGTAACCTGGATGGAGGCATTTTTATATGTGATTGGGGATCTGATGTGACAATATATAATTACTTTATGAATGCAAGTTGAAAATGTTATGGTTTTGAGAATCAGAAAATCTGTGGAAAGGCCTGCTACATATTGCAGAACTGGAAGCATTCAAGATTTTATTTAGATAATTGTGCTTTTTCCAGAAAACGTTTACCCTTTTAAAGTAAGGTGTTCCTTAACTTTTGCATCCATCTGTATACCAATGCTATAGCCAGTAGACGTTTGATCCTGTCCCTCCATTATCATGCTCCTGGGGCCACTCGGCAGGCCATCTGATCTCCTGGATTAGTTTCTCTCTTCTCTACTCCATGCCCACTAACATCATGGCTTGTTCTTGATCAGTGGCCCTGTGCAACCTAAGCTTTGTCATGAAGAGGCTCCATGTCCCAAAATGGAGCCTCTTTACAAGTGGTGTTACAGCTACGACAGAAATGTTTTTTGAGAAGATGATCACAACCCAAAGCAAACATTACCATGGCAAATACGGCGTCCTTGTCATCATTCCGGTGTCAAGGTGTCCGTGGCATGGGGCCCCTTGCTATCGTCAAATGAAGCAAGACACTTGAAAAGGTGCCGTCTGCTCTTTCTAGACAAGAATACAGAGTTCAATCCCTCTCCTCCTCTGAGAAATCCAAAGCCTTAATCCTCTCACCAGCGAGGTGCATTTCACTAAAGCGTCTGAGAAAGAGATGGTGGTTTCTTCACTCTTTCTGTCCTTGCTTTGCCCTTCAAAGGCGACTGATACCTAAGACAGGGTTTCACTTGAAAACGTTTCATGTGTTCTTGCTTCTCTCACATTGTATTTCTTCACTTACACTTTATTTCTGTGCTTTTTTAGGCTTTATTTGAAGGTGTTTTATTTCATCTTTCCGGACACTATCCGTCACGCACAGTGGGTCAGTCTAGGAACAGTGTGTGTTCTTGCTACATCTGGAATACAAGACTTGTTATAAAATGCATTTCTACTTTCTATATATTTCTACATATATGGATATGCTTCACAAAAGTCCAGGAACAAATACATTTGTAAAATGGTATTTTAAATTATTTGTAAGCATGTATCCATGTTTTTATGTTTTAAAAATAATTAACTCAAAGGCTAATAAGAAAGACAACTTTTACTTCACTAATTTGAAATAATTAAACTTAGTGCATAAACACTGTTACAGTGCATGTGTGGAATTGAACCTGCAACTACAACCCACTTAGAATTTTGTGTGATGTTATGAAAACCTGATGTTGTGAAAAACACATTCATCTACTGTATATCCATCTATTCAGCACAGCAGTTAATGCCCGCCCATGCACATTAAAGTAATGAGTGATTTAGCTAGGACTGTTTTTGTAATTAGGCACAATCCAGGGTAGCCTATCAGTCAAGAAAAACAAGTGAAACCTCTTTACAGAGCCTTGGAAAACTATTCATCCTCCTTGGTGTTTGTCCTGTTTTGTCACATTATAACATGGAATTGAAATGGATTCCCATTTGGATTTTATGAAATGGATCAGGTGATGCTTGACTACAGACAGATGAACCTTTTAATCAGATATATATGTCAGTGGCCCCCAACCCCCGGGCCGCGGACTGGCACCGGGTCGTGGGTCATGTGGTACCGGTCTGCGGGCTGCACAGAAAAAAAAAAAAAAACGTGTATGAAAATGCGGTCAATAAAGCTGCAAGTACACATTGGCTTTACATTTATTATATTTTAAAGATACCCCATTTTTATGCATATCATTTATTTGTATAAATACGCATACTTATATTTATCTGCCACTCCTTAAAGGCCGTGCTGTGAAAATAGTTTCTGATATTAAACCGGTCCGTGACGAAATAAAGGTTGGGGACCACTGCTATATGTGACAAAGGGTTGGATTTTTACAGATTTTATTTAGTCATATATGTATAGGTATATGTAGCTCAGGTGGAGGTAGCTCAGTGGGTAGGATACTTGCCTCCGGACCATGAGGTCATGGGTTCGAATCCTACCTTTAGCATACCACCACTGGGTCCCTGAGCAAGACCAATAACCACAAGTTGCTCCAGGGAGACTGTAGTTAGGGAATGGATGTCGCTTTGGATAAAAGCGTCTGGTAAATGTGTATGTGTGTGTATATATATATACTGTGTGGTCTAACCATTTAACTTGTTATTTAAATATGGTTTAAATTAGTTTATTTAAATACGGTTGACCTATGTGCAATCCAAGTATCACATGATCTGTCACATGATGCCTGTATTCAATGGCCTCTTCTGAAACCCCTCTCGCAGCACCACTCAACAGGCAATGTGAAGACCAAAGAGCACTTCAAAGAGGTCAAAGACAAAGTAGTGGAGAAATGCGTATCAGGGTTGGGTCATAAAACTTTGTATATTTCTCAGGGTGCCATAAAATCCATTATAAATAAATAAAAAAATATTGCACCTCTACAAACCTGACAAGAGGCTTTATTCAAAGATGCAACAAAGATAACTCTAAAGGAGCTGCAAAGGTCTGGAGTTGAGAGTAAGCATATGAGCCCTTTAAAATAATCTATGACAACACATTGTTTAGTTATCCCTTAGAATTTCAGTTGATTTAAAAAGGGGAATTATGAGGCTGGCTTTAATGTAAGATGTTGTTTATTTTCATTTTACAGTGGAAGCTTATAAGACATATGCACTGATATTCATTTTGATATTTAGTGCTGCACCTAAATGCACTGTGAAACAGTTCTAAATCGGTAGTGATTATTAGTGGCTAAATTTCATTTGTGTGAAACTAGACATAACTGATGTCCTCAAAATGTATCTTAAAGTTTCGTTTTTTTATCAGTAACCATAATAACTAACATACCATGACTGCAGTGTAATATGTTCTGTTGTTAAATGGCACTGTGAGATTGCTTGACCTTTAGTTTGAATTTATTGGTTTTAAATTGAAAGCAATTTGTGGTCTAGTCCATAATACAGAGAAGATGACCATTAAAAGGCAGGTCGTTCAGTATTTTATGAGCAAAATGCCAAAAGGCTGAAAAACAGGGCAACAATGAGGATAAATCTGGCACTTTGTGTTTTTCTCTTTGGCTCTCTTTCTTTCTTCTTACTCCCAATTCTTTTATTTATTTTTTTGTTCCTCCTTCACCAGAACCATATCTGTCTTGTCCTGCATTCTCTAGAGCTATGCCTTTGTAAATGTATGTCTCTGTTTCCTTGGTTACAAAATACTCTCTCCATTTTGTAGGTATTATCTGTTGCGTTATTACAAGCGCACAGACAAGTGTGGGTTTATTAATGCCATGTGCTCCACCAATCATGCTCTGTAAGTAAGAGAGTAGTTGTAGGGGATTGGACCCGTGAAACTGGTTTGTTGGATAATTGACCACTACAGGACATAAAGCACATGTTATAGTTTCTGTGTTTCTATGAATACACTTAACATTACACTTAACATTGCTTACAGAGGATTTCAGATCAAAAGACTCGATCTCAAATAAAGGTCTCTGAACGCAAACTACTAACCCAACATTTTGAGCAGCAAATGCACAATATCAGAAATTCTTCAAGTGTTTTTGGTATTTTCTTAGGGATCTGGCTAAGCTGGCTAACTTGTCTTCTGTTTACTTTTCACCAGGACTTTTACATTCCTGTTGCATCCGTCCTGACAAATGGCTGTCTTAACAACCTTCCCAGTGGACCACTGAGCTCTGGGGACTGATGGGTCAGTGATCAGGAGTCCGAAATCGTATGCCCACTGGGAGATAGGACACTTGACACAGAACTACATCCTGCTGCCATCATGTTTTTCAGCCCTACTGTCTGTCTTGACCAGGTAAAACCAGACACAATCGACGCTTGCTGAATATGAGGGTTTTGAAAGAAAGGGTTTCGAAGGAACTGTAGTGGCAGGTCCATCTTCTGGACCTTTGGTTGAGTGCTCTATTGCTGATGAGTCAGTTGAGATGATGTCTAACGGCAAGATTCAACGCAGCCTCCATATTTCTGCATATGTCCGCTCTGTGCATGGATGTAGCAGGGCATTTAACTATATCTTTGATGAGGTGCTTCTGGACTGTGCGGCCTGGATGTAGTGCAGTGGGGTGGATCTTTCCTATACCTGCATTCTACAGTTTTCAAGCATCCCTCCCATTCAAAACGAGCAAGCTGAGGAGTCCAATTTTGGAGCAAAACTGGTCAGATGACTGTGGTTTGGGTTTCTTTAGGGAATCTATATGCTAAACACCTACTCAACAGTAGGATTTCTGCATCTCAGTGACTAATGGTTTGGCTGATGCACCTGGTTCACTGTCACCCTTTGAGCACGCTGACATTCATATCGAGTTGCTTCCACCTCTTTTCACATACTGAATTGACAGGCATTATGCATATTGATGTTGAGTTCTACTGTCGTAAAGCAGTAGAAGGTGATGCCTTTTTTTCTGGTGAACTCACTGCTTTTGCCTGCTTAACTTTCTTTAGCCAGTGCTCAGTACTCTGAAAGCCCTTGAATCCAATTATTAAGCTCCACCAGAGCCAGGGGTGGCTTACCCCTTGTTATGTCACTGGCTGAATTGCCCTTGGTGTTCAATGTACTGCCAAGCCTATCAGCCAGTCTGCTCCTGTGTTTGACATGCAGGTTCCAATTTTTATCTGCAGTAGTCTGATTGGAGCTAAACAGGTATTATGATGGGGTCAAGGTCTACAGATAGCGAGTGTCATCTCAGTTTGACCAGTTGAGCTCCAACCAATGCATCATAGAGCTCTAGGCCGAGCATAGACTGTCTCTTGGAGACAACTCTTGACCTAGCCATCACTAACGAGGTGTAAATGATATGTTCTGCAGATACTGTGAAGTGGCTCAAAAGGCATGGAGCTTGTACTCTGACTCTGCACCCTTTACAGATACTGGTGGGTAGAGGCATGGAATGGGTGCTCTGCTGATTTGTTGCAGGTCAAATCTATACTTTTCAAATGTGTTGCAGGACTGTTAGGTAGTTTGGGATTTCACAAAACTTGGCACATGGTGAGAATGATTCAAAAACCCTAAATGTTCATACTGACAAGCTAGTTCTTGCAATGCTGCATTCTTGCTAGGCCAGTACTGGTAGCCACGGGGGTCAACAGCCCAAGGCCTAAGGTGGGCCTAAGGTGGACTCTTGTCGATTAATATGGTTCTGAAGATTTTTCACCAGCGGGAAGATGGAATACCACAATTAGTTGCTTGCCAACCCTCATTCAGCCAAAAGGGGATACAGTTAGTCTACTCTTTGCATGCCCGCAGGTATGGTGGGAAAGTTTTCGGAGCAGTTGTTCACATAGAAGCATATCAGGATCGTTGTCTTGGGGATAATGAGGATATTACTGCAAGGTCAACATAAAACAGCATAGACTACTTGTTAAGCAAAATGGCCGCACTCTCAGGATGAATAATAAAAATGTGCTGAAACATAATGAAATACAAAGAAAAGAGTTACTGCGCTAAATTAACAAAGCCACAGTTTCAAATAAAAGGCTCTGAATGTAAAGAATTTACAACAGCAGTAATTCAAGGAGTCATTTCTAGGCAGACAAACAGACCCAAATGGCAGAGCCATTTTGTGTTGCACTAAAATCAATGCTGTTTCTCCAATGATTGTTAGGATTTGGGAGGGTGAACTGGATCTAAATCATCTGCAAAGGCCACTTTTACCCAGAGCTCCTAGCAAGGCATTTAAGTATGTTTTGTCCATTTAGGATTTGAAGAGCAGTTTCAAAGTGGGCTTAAAGTCTTTATTCACATTGACTGCACACAAAGGGAAGTGCTGACAGCTTTCAAAATCATTGAGCACATCTACAGCTCTTGACCAAAAGGGAAAATTGCAATTTGGGAAAGGTTCGTTCTTTCTGTCTTTCTTTCTTTCTTACTTCTTCTTCTTTTTCTTTCATTCTCTTTTTTAAAAGCATGATGAAGAACAGCACATATTCTCGGGTTTCTCTGGATATGCTTGGTCTCGGTAGCAAAATATAAAGGGAAAACCTATATATTATGAAGTGAAATCTCTGTATCTTATTTTAAAATAGATTTAAAATAGATTTATTTTTTGTACATACACTCAACAAAAATATAAACGCAACACCTTTGTTTCTGCTCCGATTTTTCATGAGATGGACTTAAAGATC
>JBBPDC010000011.1:10171032-10202767 GCA_037974485.1 Hemigrammopetersius urotaenia | reverse complement strand
TAGATCTTTAAGTCCATCTCATGAAAAATCGGAGCAGAAACAAAGGTGTTGCGTTTATATTTTTGTTGAGTGTATGTTTTCTTTGACACAATACTCTCAAACACATCACAATGTTAAACACAGGGGGATGACTGTGTAAAGAGAATACCCCCTGTAATTCAGACCATGATGATTATCATCATTATCATAGTTAGAATGTTGCCAAATCCATACATGCACCAACTATTATTGTGATAGCACCAGTATTTCTCAAAAGAGAGAGTGGTTATTGCTGCATTATCATTGGATTTCTTTCATTCCATTTGTTTCTTCATCCTGACATGCTTGGTTATGAATGAATCCACAAAGAGAGATTTCATTATCAGCCTAACTTAGAACAATCGCAATCGACAATTATCACAGATAAGTTATAGCTAAACCACAGCTGTGCAGCAGAATGTTTGTTTGAATGGGTCCTCCTGCAGGCAGAACACTCTTTAAGCTTTTAACATCAGAAGCGCGAGCCAAGGCTGTTTTTCTATAATTTGTTAGAGAAGCAGCCGCAGTGTCTGGTGGTTAAATCAAATCCACTCATCACACAGACATAAGAAACTGTAATTGTACACATGTGGTGTATGGAGCTGCCCCACTTAAACCTGCTGGCAGTGCCCTAAGACCCCTGTTTTAGACACGGATGTTAAAAGTGGAGAACATTTTTTCAAATACAATCATACATACAATTTTGCTTTTAAAAAATGAAAAGAAATTAAAACAAATAGTGCATCAAAATATAAAGCTACTTTTCTTCTAAACGTCACTTATTTACTGTCTTTCATAGAATCCACTTTTGGTGTTTAGAAGTGGTCAGGCACATGTACCGATGCTCACAAATCTTGGAAGACTTTTTTGGGACTGATTTTGTTAGATGGCAGTCACAGCAGGTATTTAAAACGTATTTTAAAAAGGGCGTTGCCAATAGTTTTGACTTATTTTTAAGACCACTGAATCCACAAAATATCAAAAGTTAAAAAAAAAATGATACAGAAAACTAAAGAAGAGGACACAAATTTTCAAAAAGAGTCAGATGCTTGTTTGCAACACCAAAGAATTTCCTTCCAGCAGGCATTTGAGTTTTAAACACTGGTGTTTATTTGATCATGTGAAAAAGCTTCTCCCAGTTTGTTCTCAGGGGAACAGAGAAACAGTGCAGCTGTGATGTATTTAAAGCGTGTTACAGATAAACCATTTCAAACCTACATGTTTGGATTTACAGCGTATACAGTATGGTCTCAGTGGACCTCTCTAAGCCGTCCATGGCATCTTTGAAAGTGACTGGCCCAGCCGCCTTGCCAAATGCTTCAGTGCTAAGTGCTGTACTCCAGCCTGCAGCCGTGCAGCTGCCAGACTGGCTAGTGATGGGAGAGAAAGGTAGCTTTCTGCTGAGTGAGTGTGTGGCCAATTGTGTCCTTGGAGATCACTGATTACAGATAGATGGGACTAGACTCAAAATTCTAGTTGAACCATTCTCAGACACCTTTTTTGCTTGAGTGCCTGCTTGGGGAAGGGCCTACTTTGATTTAGTTCTACACTTCACGTATTAGAGTCAATACAGAACAGGCAGTACTGCATTTAAACAAACAACGAAAAAAGTAATGCGGTTAACTTTGTGAATGATGTATGCTCCGAAGGGGAGGGATACGAGAAAGAATAGCTTGGCGGGCTTTATGATATTTTCAGTGCTGTATTACCAGAACAGTTATCGATCATGGCTTGATAACTAAGTAATGGTGAGCGGGGAATGCTTTATACTCCATGTTTCTTTGCCATTTAAAGCTGTTGATAGATTTTTTTGAGGTAAAGATGAAAGTGGAAGGAGGAACTTGGCCCCAGGACATTATGCTTAGATGGCCTCTGCAAGACTGAGTCATTCCCTGATTTAGAGAGTATGAAATGATTAATGCCACAGCCAGAGCCCTGTGATTGATCACCACATTGGTTAGAACAGAAGAGAAGGTGACCAGAGCCAAGTTTTTACAGAAAGATGCTAGAAGCTACTAAGTGATACAGGGGAGTTGATGTAATGTTAATAATGATGATATAATAGTGTAAAACCTATTGTTAAATTAGGCCCACCTTCCTAAATGTTGGATCTCCAGTGAAGTGTCACACAAACTGATAGACTTATATTTAGATCTGGTTTACCTTTACACTTCAAACATGCAAAACATGGCCTAGTGGATAGGATACTTGCCTCTGGACCAAGCGCTCATGGGTTCTAATCCTACATTCAGTGCACCACCACTGGGTTCCTGAGCAAGACCCTTAACCCCAAGTTGCTCCAGGGAGACTGTCACCTGTAGCTTGGAAGCCGCCTTGGATAAAAGCGTCTGCTAAATGCCATAAATGTAAATACATGGAAAACATATTTCCATGTATATAGAGCACTCAAACTGATTTTTTTTGCAATTACGAAGCAAAGATCAGTGTACCTACAACTCAATGAGTGCTGAAATGGACTTACAATAAAAATTATGTAGGTATTATTCAGTTGCAGGCAAACCTCCTGCTACCCTGAACTCATTCCATTTAGAGACGCTCAATTGAAATGTATGCACGACAATATTGCTCTATCAAATTGACAAGAGGTAGAGTATTAAATGTGCTAATCCTTTAGCCATGCTTTCATATAATTTGTAACATTTGATGTCTCTCTTATTGACTACACCGCTATTTCAGCTCTCACGGAAATGGAGGAAATGGGTTCCAGTTATTAGGAGATAGGGAAAGGCATGGAAAAGGAATAGCATGCATGACTCTTGCTTCATTATATCACAGCACCTCCAGAACAGTAGATACAATTTATTTGGTAAAGTGGAGCTAAATATCTCTGGAGAAAGGGAAAAAGTTACGTTAACTAGTGTATGCAGAGTGTATGCCAATAGAATTCTCCCTAGATTCGTTATTCTTGCCAGATCATGCAGTTCACAATTGGATAATAGATTAAAAGTGCTAGATTCACCTGGCAACAGGAACACAAGGTTCTTTAAAAAAATGAGTACAATCTGTGTAGGTTGGAACTTCTGTTGATATCCCACAAAGGGATACCATCAAAAACAAGCCACGTTTTTTTAATTCACGCTACTGAGATTGGATGCAGAAGCACATATGCTGAATCTGATTAGACTGACTAATTTGAGATTAAACAGGGCTGTGCGGGAAATCATTACTGATGTGCTTGCGTCTTCTGTTGTGAGATTATATCTTCTGAGTGACTGAGCTGTTTCCAAATCAGCAGGTACTGGCTTGGATTTGAAAGTGAAAAGTTCTGGCACTTTCACTACAGTGAAGGGGTGGGTGGTGGTGTTGGGGGGGGGGGGGGTATTGTTGGGGGGCAGCAGTATAGATTGTTTCATTCCTTGATTTCCACCTCTGTAGTCCTCATCTTTTATATAAAAACCTCTTTCCATTATCTCTGACATGAGAAAAGAAAACATGTCAGATGTGATATATTGATATAAGTTTGTTCTCTTCAAAAACGCATTCTGTGTGAATAGTGTATATACTGACAAAGGCCTAGCATTCTAATCACGGGCCATTTTCCCCCAAAACACTCATGCACATCAAAGGAGAAGGCACTAGAATAAGAACTCACTAATATTCTGTTGTAAGCAAAAGCTTAGGCACCTCTGGACTTTACAGGTCTTGTTGATTTTCGTAGTGAAAATGAATACATACGCAGTCCCTGCACATATAAAATTATAAACAAACTTTTGCAAAAACAAAAGTCATACATGTTTTCTATTGAGACTGTGTACTCATCAAAAATATAAAACACAAACACATGTAATTGGACTGATTTCGAAGTCCATCGTGGTATCATTTGATTTGAAGTACTTGTGTATACTGTTCCAATGCTTCTGGGAGTGGTCATGTTCAAGTTATGTGTACAGGTTAGCCATAATGTTTTATATCCTCCACCCCGTGTTGCAGCTTGAGGCATAGACTCCACAAGAGGTGTGTTGTTATCTGGCACCAAGAGTTTGAAGCAGATCCTTTAGGTTCTGTAAGTTGCAAGGAGGCCCTCTACGGATCAGCTGCTCCATTGGATTGAGATCTGGGATCTCTTATGTGTCAGGACACATTATGCTGCCATAATGGTTGTAGTGGGTCTGTAACAATGTTTAGGTTAGTGACACGTCAGAGTAACTTCCACCTTAATGCCAGGAGAACATGCCCAGCAGAGTATCACACTGCCTCCGGTTCTACAGTAGCTCATCTGTGAGCTGGTGTTCAAGGGTCGTGAAGTCTAGATGGTCTAGCCTTCGTGACCAATGTAACCAATGCCAATGTAAGCCCAGGGCACCGATGACCCTGTTGTTCATTCATTGATTGTAACTTCCTTGCACAACTTTTTGGCATAGCAGGAACACCCCACAAGACTCCATTTTAGAAATGTTCTGACCTAGTCGAAGTTTCTCCGATTCTTAAAATTGCTCATTTTTCCAGTTTTGTTAAAATGATGCAGCATGACATGACTGACCTTGATATTTGGCAGTGACTTGAGACTTGACACATATTTTAGTCTAAAAACTGTTTTCATTTTTTACTATAATATAATATTAAATGAAAACATAACAAAAATGATATCAATGCATAATCGAACTCTATTTGTTTATAGAGATGAATAGAATTGAATGAGTAGAAACATATCTTACTGTATGTCTCTTATGTATCCTCTGTAACTCAACTCAAAGGGGTCAGCTCTTACAGTTGAGGCTCCTGACCCTCTTTCCCTGGGAGAACCACATCCTGACTGGCATCATAATCAATCAGCTCTGGACCCTCAACACTGATATATATCTTTCTGTTTGATTTCTTCTTTGAAGAAATACACTGCACCTGAAACTTCACCTCTTCAACACCATGCTTCAGGACCTTAAGCTTATCATATGGCGAAGTGTCATGGATGAACATGTTGAAATAATTCACTGCCTTGGGTGTTGGTGTGTCCTTTATATTCTCCTCTTTCAGTAAAAGACAGACAGATAAGGTGAAAATACATATACGGGAGCATGTCAACGTGCTCATGATATAATGATAGAATACAATAACTCACCAAGTAGACTGCTAAATCTTTTATTTTGGAGTTTCACAGTAGATTCACAGGTCAGCTCCGTGGCTCTTTGTAGTCTAGGTGTATGCTGACTGATTGGTAGACCTTCTGCTAGCTTTTCAACCTGTCCTGACACTGTATGGTGCAAAAACAATGACCTCATCGCTGTATACATTTTATGAACATAATGCAAACATTAGATTTTACATAAACAGTATAAGCATGATACTTTAACCCTTTTCTTCCCATTTCTTCTCCTTTCTTTTGCTCATTCAGAGCTACCAGGAACTCAGTTTGCCACCAGGTTTAAGTCTGGTTTCCATCCGTCTTGTGGTAGTCAGGAGACTTTCAATGCCACTAAGAGCCTGGGAGGACGTCATTGATTTCTTATTAGAATTTAAGAAATATACACTACTTGGACAAAAGTATTGGGATGCATGACTGTTAACTATGACATTGCATTCAAATTCAGAGACTTTAATATGGAGTTGGTCCACCCTTTGCAGCTATAATAGCTTCCACTATTCTTGAAAGGCTTTCCACGAGGAGTTCGTGTCCATTCATTCTGTAGAACATCTATGAGTGCAGGCATATTGGACCTAACAATCTCTGTTCCAGTTCATCTCAAAAGTGTTTGATGGGATTGAGGTCAGGGCTCTGTGCGGGCCAGTCAAGTTCTTCCACACCAAACTCGTCCAACCATGTCTTTATGGAGCTTGCTTTGTGCACTTCCACAAAGATGGAAGTATAGTGTTGTCCAAAATATCTTGTTATGCTGAAGCATTAAGATTGAACTTTGCTGGAAGGGGCCAAACCCAGAAAAACAGGTGTGTCCCATAACTTTTGTCCTTATAGTGTATTAGAGCATGATGAATAATATTTCCACCTTCTGGCTTCCCTCTATCTCCTTTATCTGCGGCAGGATTAAATCATGTCTCAGCAGCAGCAGGCTAAACTGGCTGATGGAATAGAAAATGTTTGACAAGAAGTGACGGAACGCCACAAATGTTTTATCTTCCATTGTGACTTTGATCTGCAAATATATTGGTGTGGTTTACACTCTTGGCTCTCATACAACCCAGGAGTTAAATTATTTCAAAAAGGGTTATATTGTTCACTTAAAACAGGAAGATAGCTCTCCCAGCTATGTTTGCAATGTCTGAGGCACCTGCCAGGGGATCCATCTGCAGTAAACTGTCCAGTACTCTGGGTGTTGCTGTCTTTCCCTGGTTTTAGGAAGCTGCTCAGACTTCAGGACACTTGGGACAGCTACCTTGTCCCTTTCACCCCAACAAATGCATTCACCGTGACTCCAATTACAGCTCCAAATTGTTTGAGCTCCCTCATTGATTTGAGACTGAAGTGCTGCGTTGTCCAGATGTGGTGGAGTAGGTCATACACTTGTCCAATCAAAGAGACATTCCTTTGAACAATCCCAGGTTAAATCTTTAAATGTTTAATATATCTTTATTTTTTGAAGATCAACATGTTTACAGGCAAAACATACCTAAGCTACAGCATTTGGTGTGCAATGAAATTTACCAAAAAAGGACCCGAACTTTGGTTGGAGGAGAGATATCACCCCACCTTTGTGGCCCAAATTAATCAGCCCTCAATTGCTATGTTCTTTCCAACCGATTTGTACATTTTGGCTAGAAAATACTTTCATGGTTGCAGCATGAATACCTTGAGCACATCTTGATTACTTTGTCATATCATTTTTGATTTATGATTTGCTGTGAACATTTAGCATTTCGTTTGTACGTGTATTACATGACCACTGCTTTCATGATGAAAGCTCCTTTTGGATATAAAAAGTACTCTGTGGGCCTCTGTGTCTATTTTAAAAGTTACCTGGAACATTAGGCTTATTCGTTATATTCAGAGTTTATAGAGCTTTTTCATGATCATTAGTCATAGTATTGTAATTTAACAGAAATCACTCACACATGCCCTGCCTTCTGCATGGGCATGTTCAACATCAATATGGCCAATTTAGGATTTTCAGTGACCTGGGCATAAACAATCTCACATTCTCTGGTGGAGAGATCAGTGTTACCATCTATCATCATTGACAGACAGGGGATGGAGGCAATTTTCTTTTCCAGAGCTTGTTTGATATTGCACCAGTAAACTGACAAACAGGGTATGTTGTTGGTATTGGCTGGATTAACATTTAACCTGTTCTTTTTCATCAGAGGGAATTTGGTGAAAAGGAGTTCCTTTTCTGCGATGTTATAGGCAGTATAGAATTTGAGGACTATTTTTTTCTTCTTTGTTGAGTGATCGTTCTCATTTTACTGTTAAATGTAGTGGGGAAAGACTTAGTGTTTCGGGGTAACACATTGGTCCCAACAGTGTTTTTTTTATTTTCATTGTGTAACAGTTTCAAATTTAAATTGTGTTGACCCACAATTTGTGTTTTTTTTTTTTCTCCTCTCTGTCTCAGCCGGTTCCTTTACCTGCACTGAAGTGTTTGAGTGTCATTTTTTTATCATCAGTGCATTGTGCACTGTGTGTGTATGCACAGATGGGGAGTTGAGTCTGATATTCGGACATGGGTCGCACTTAAGTCACATAAACACAGACTTGTGACTTGACTTTACACTCGACCTCAGTGACTTGAGACTTGACTCCGACTCGGGTGCCGTGATTTGTGAGTCATAACTTGTAAACAATGTTTATGTCATGGAATTATTCATTTGTATCTCGCACTCTTTCCAACGACCAGAAAACCGTTCACCCCGGTGTCCCATTGCTTTTGTCCGAGGTGAACGATATTCAGCTAATATCGGTTTTCAAGGGGTCGTTGTAAAGGTGTCACTGAGTCCCAACTAACTGTGGAGTTTCACATTTAGAGTATGAGATATATTTTTTATATTTACATTTAGATTTAAGATCATTTAAGGCAAATCCTCCATGTTGGTGAAGGCATATCACAGCACGCAGTCCCGCCCCCTGCTGAGTAACAGCCAGTTGTAATCGTGGGGCGTGGCCAATTAGCATATTTGTCAAGCATTTAGAGCTCAACATTTACAGCTCAAAGATCCCACATTTAGAGTCGCCTTGAGACTTGACTTGGACTCAAGCACAAAGACTTTAGGCTTGACTTGGTAAAAATGACTTGTGAACATCTCTGTGTGTATGTAGCTGATGACACAGGTCAACAGATCAAAATCATCAGAGATAAGTTTATGTGGGTTCAAATCTCTGTTTAGTTTTCCTGCATTTACAGTTTTTGTGATGTGGGTGCTGATTGGATTCTGCGCCGGCCCAAAATTCCCATCAGCCCACCGGTATGCCTGATGCCCAGTCCAGCGATGGGCGAATGCATGCTTTTGTTAAACCTTAAAATCTCTTGATCAGAACAGTCTTTGAACAGATTGGGAGTTACTGCTTAAATAGAAAACCCAACATTTTGAAAGAGCACCACATGCAAGGCAAAATAGTCCCAAAAGATCAAAAGACATGCAGATTTGCTGCACGACTGGGATAATATATCAATATATTTTTTTCTTTTCTTTGTAGACATTGTGACTGCAAAGAATTGAGTGAAAAAGTTTATCTTCAATGTAACATCAGATCAGAACACTTTAAATAACTAAATGTCTACATCTCTACAATAATTCTTTTGTCAGTATTTAAAACAAATGGTAGCATTCACTTTTAAATTAACTATTAAACAGCAACCTTTAAGATTTTAATAAATAAGGGGACCCATCCCAGACCATAGAGGCATGCATAGGATGATGACTGTCATGAACCAATTTTTTGTTTGGGAAAAAGAAATGATGGGCAAGAAATGAATTATTCTAATCTTCCTTGCTTATCTTTTTCCAGGAAAGTATTTTGGAAAGGTTATACATGATTGGTTAGTCCATTTTTATTGTTTGTTGTGCACCACTGCAATGCAGTCGTCTGGCCCACTCTGACAAGAATGCTTGCTATTTTCCCAAGTCAGCCCTTATAATTTGTGTCTTTTCAGTTGCTTGTCTACTTCAGTACATCTATTCAACTGTTGGCGCTAATCCCCCAGGACTCCCGGCTAAGATTAAGAGTTTTATTTGCGATATTAGTCATGTAGAAATGCACCAAAACAGTAAGCCTTGCATTTGTATCTCGCCGCATGCTGGAGTGACACGTCGCATTCTCACGTGTTCACGTGGGCTTCCAGCCTGGCAAATCCCAGATCAGACAGTGATCCTGATAGCAGCTTACACGCATGCGTTGCACATTTGAATGTCTGAAACCCACCACAAAACTTTATCACTGACAGGCAGCTAGTGGGATGTCAGGCTCATATCATTCAGCATTATCTACCCAGCAGCTCCTGAAGGCCTCCTGCAGTTCTGAGAGAGAGACACAGAGCGCGAGAGAGAGAGAGAGAGAGAGAGAGAGAGAAAGAACTAAAAACAAAACAAATAAAAAAACACCATGGGTCTCGCCATTTTTTTAAGCTATTCATGTATACAGCATTGACAGGTCCATGGGAAAAGTCATCTTTCTTTCATTCTTCTCGCCCTCCCCCCCCCAATTCACGCTTTTTTCCTTTCCACTCGGGAGGACTGGAGCGAATCTGTCTGAATGTGTTTTAGAGTCGCAGGTAAGGCGGTGAAATTACCTGCTTGGGCTGCGCTGCGTGAGTGGGAATTCCCAGCGGTGGTAGGCGCGAGGCGGCCATGTCAATTGTTTGTTTGCATAGAGCGTAGCTCCAGGCAGTATGAGTGCACCTGGGGAAGAGGGAGCTACTCATCACTACCCATGAACGACTGCCATGAGGGCTGCCAGCCTACTGTAGCACAGGAGGATGAAGAAGAGGAGAGCGATGTCAGTGGAAATACTGAGCAACCTCCCAGCAGCTAAATGCAACATAAAACAGCATTTAAGTTAATGACGCTAAGACTGAATGAATAAAGCGAAACGGTTTGCAGTTCACTCAAGAAAACGAGGCTCTTCAGGCGTATTACTGGAAATAAAGAAATAGTAGAATTGAACTCTAATGCTTTACTATGTGCCAATCCCCTCTGACTAATGACTTGATTCTAATGTGTTGGTATTTTTTTTGTAAAGATGTTATTCAGACCTCAGTTTGGACAATTGAAATTGTTCTTTGCAGTTCAGGAAATGATCTTTTTCTGTCTCGCTAAGACCAATTATGATATAGTAATGGGCTCAATGTTCTGTTTGGGTCAGTGATTATATTCATTATCACATCTATTATTATTTTCATTGTCGTTGTAATTGGAGATTACACTGATTCCATATCAGCAGAAAATACTGGCGGGGAAAAAAAGGAAAGAATTGGAACAAGAAATGAATCCAAACCAGGCCTGTAAGAAATATTTTGTTCTCTGGAGTAATAGAATGTTTGAGTTACAGCCTGTAATCTACATAATGGAGAACCTGTTGTTCTTTCTAAAAGAAAAAAATATATATATGTATGTATGTGTGTGTGTGTGTGTGTGTGTATATATATTAATGCTGGGCTGAGATTCTTATCGCGCGATAAAAAAAATATCGGCGTTAAATCCCCCCCACCCCGGACAGAGGGAGCTGGGTCTATACTACGCAAGCTATGATGAATTTCACCTTGATATTTCAGTGACTTGTCCGGTTCACGCACGTTTTAAACCTGTTTCGGTCTCTCTGTCGGGGGGGCGGTATCGCCGTTAACGCCAAGATTCCAATGAGATTAAGCCCACCTCTAATATATATATATTCTGCCACATTGCTCACTCCTATATATATATATGTGTGTGTAAAACCATGTATATATTATGTGGTATATATATACACTGTATATCTCTTTGTATGTGTAATTAATGTTAGGTACTACATTTGAAAAACCTTCAGAAACTGAGTTAGGAACTCTTTAATGTCTGCACTGCAATACAGGCAATTTAACAAGGTTTAACATGTCTCCCTTTCCCTTGATGGAAAAAGTTGTATAGTTATATAGAATATTTTACTAATAGTGTAGAAGCCATTTTATGCTGATGCATATTTTCTCAGTTTGTCTGCATGCCTGCATGTGGCTTTCACTGGAGCGTGCTTCAAAATGCTTGTGACTGTCAGTGTGTGTCAGGACACTGTTCCTACCCATCAGCAGGTTCTTTTAATCATGAAATGCTTTTTGAAGATGCATTCAGTCTTTTTGTCTTCCTGCCCCTCCTTTAGAGACTTGGCAATTATCTAAAACAGATTTATAAAATATTCATTAGAGAAAGCCGTCTGAATGCTTCCTTTTTTTTATCGTTTCTAATTGTCAAAGAAAACTGAACAGAAATTTCAAACGCAGGTTCTTTTCTTTAGTATGTAAATACAATTTTACACATCAATGAAAGGTTTGCGCCATTGATTAAACCAGCAAAGTATTCTCTAAAGGAAACCACAGAACTCGTGATTAAATTGAATATTAACTATGAAGAACATCAGGCCGTGCTTTTTGGCAAATCAGAGACAGAAAAGCTCCATCACAACTTTTATCTTTCGGTTCCAAAATTACAAAGGATTACAGACTGTAAAAAGCATGAGCTGATTAGAGGTCTTTGAGTCTTTTCCTGAATCCCAGTGGTTCATCGCAAAAGCTCTCGATGACGTGTGGGGTGAGGGGGGGCGTGTGTTTTATTAGCGACGGAGGCTGTCAAAGCCTTGATTTTAATCAGGGCCTTAATTTGCTGTCATTCTGTCCTGTTCCTGGCACTGTGATAGCCATTGGATGGATAATTAAGATTGAAGAAAAAAAAAAATCAATTGCACTGCACTCAGCTGTGAAGCTTTTCCAAGTGCTTTGAAAGGGCTAGCTAGCAATTTGATATAAATCACAATTTATAAACAGAATTAATCAGTTCCAGGGTCAGAATCTATGACCTCTGCTGTTATTGTTTCTATTGTGGGCAGAATTCAATAACGGTTGTTGTCATCTCTGTGTTCCTGGATGTGTGTGTTTATTGCAAGGTATGACGGCATGGGAGAGACACAGAAGCCCAGTCAAAGAGGATTCCTGCATTCACAATCACTCTGACTTCATATAGCGTTCGTGTTTGTGCTACCAAGATGAATTATTCAAATAAAGAGTCTGATATTATGAGGATATCATTAAAACCATTGAAAATGAGGTTTTCGCCTGAGGGCTTTTGTTCATGAATCTCGCCGCCTGAGGAAGGCTTAAACATGGAGATCGAGAAACCTCACTTACACAAATGCATGTTCAATATCTTGAAAAATACAAGGCCTCTAGAACCAGTTAATGGCAAAGGAAGCAAATGATGGTTTACATGTTTGCTAGTCATGCACTGAAATGGAAGTTCCTGTTCGGAACTGATAAAAAAAATTCACAGAATCAGAGAAAAGTCAGAGAAGCTCTTCCAAACCGAACAAAGTATATTTTTCCAGGCAGAAGATCAAGTCGCTTTCTCAGCAAGCTGATCAGAGAGTGCTCTCATACACAGGTTACATGGGTTTTTATGTTTCAGACATAATATATCAGTTCCGGCGTCATTCAACTTTCATGTTTACTCCGCCTAGGTGCATACGTGCTGTGCAAGTTGGTGCTGGTTGGTATGAGAACCTTATGTACTGTTCCAGAGAAGTCGGGCCTAAGCTGACGATAACTCTCCTCACCCTACTGTACATCGTTCCTCATTCTCATGACACAGAGGGTGCATACAGTAACTGTATGCAGCCTATGTATCATAAAATCTCAGCAAAAGAGAACAGTTGGTCTGTCAGGGTAATGCATTTCATTAGATTTAAGTTAGTCCCTGCACATGTTTTAGTTAGCACCTGCAATGTTTTTTTGTTATTTCTAAAACTGGTACTACAGAAATTGTGCTAGCAAGGGCTTACCTTTTATCTTCTACTGTTTTGCTGTATTTTGGGTATCACATGGTTCTAAGAGTTGTAGACCTGTAGTGGAGTAGTCATTTGACATTGAATCTTTTTTAATTCCCATTAACTCATGAACAGTGTTTATTTAGTGATTAAAATGAATTAATTGATTCATTTCCACATGATGATGATGATGATGATGATGATGTTCACCCCAAGCATTCTGATCATCATTTTAAGCAAATTGTGTGCATTTGTGTTTTTGTGCTTGTTCAGGGTTTTTATTTTAGTTTTTGACACTGCTGCTGCATCATTGTATATAAAGAATGAAACTTTACTAACAACATTATCACTATACTATATGTAATTTAACATAAATTAAACATCTTATTTTTAAGAAGGTACAAAATATGCATCTCCATCTGAAGAGGTTTCACAGATGTTATATGACCATTTTTATATTTATCAGCATTACTTTATTGAAAGTTAGAAAGCTGGGTTTTTTTTCATTCTTCATCAGTCCTGGCATTTCTAAGAAAACCCCTGAGAGCTTGTTTTGAATCGATAGAACCACGCTTCCCTGGGGAGAGCATTCACCCAACACCCAATCAGCTGGGGACTGCAGCCCCACGACTTCCTGCTTCACTCCGCTAGCTATGAAAATATGACAACTCCCACGCTAGCTTCCAGGAGTCTTCCTGAGCTGGAACTGAGCTGCTGTTTCTTCTATCATGTCCTCCACTGCTGCTGTACTGAACAACACCGTGTTCTACTGGGATATTTAATTACACTTGTTCTGTTTCTCCTTTTTTACACCATTGCCCTGGATACAGAGGAGATGTGTTAGTTACTTTGCAGAAGGCCTTTAAATTCTCCAGTTTCTTTAAGAACACAGAACGCCTCAGTTTATATATGTTTTAATATGTTTTTTTAATATGTTTTATTTTTTCCTGGGCTTTTTTAGTAGAAAAATGACAAAAAAAAAAATCACAAAAGTGCTACACTCAACCCCCCCACCCCCCCCCAAAAAAAAACCAAATAAAGGTTCCTAAATGATTCTTGGTTTGGATGCATGGATCTAGAAAAAATGCTACATTACACAAATATTTAACAAGTGTAAATAACTGTCCATCAAAAGCCTATTTTGGGAAACAAATTGGTTCTCCATTGACACTGTCCCAAAGCACCCTTTTGGCACCTATTTGTGATGTAGATTGCTTTTTTTCAGTAGTAGAGGGAAAAAAATCATTAAAGACATTTGCACTCAAAAAATAAAGATTCTTACACAAACATATTAGGCTTTTTTTTTTACAGAACTATCCATCAAAAGGTTCTACAGGGAACCAAAAGTGGCTCTCCTACAACATTGTTCCAAGAAGCCTTTCGGCTGCTTTATTTTTAAGGATGAAGGGTGTAGCTGGGTACGTTGGTCTAGACTGTAATCCACTCCCACTGCAGTGTATCAGTGCATGAGTTTGCCTTCACAGCATGTTCTCTGCAGGTAATTTGTGTTGTTTTATCCCCCTAATGGTAGATATCTTGGGGAAAAAACCCTCAAAAAACCCCCAAGAAAATGACACACTGGCACGACTATTCACTTTTAAAAGAAAGATATTCTACATATAATCTGTATAATGCCTTTACATTAAATTTTCCTTAAACATAAAAGTCTCTTTTACATCAAATTTTTGTGAGGATTTCCATTAAGAACATATATTAAAAGGTTCTGAGCTAAATGTGGTTATTCGATCATATTGTCTAAAAGAACCGTTATTATCCACAAAAACACTTTTGGCAGCTTTGTTTTTAAGGATGAAGGGTGTAGCTAGGCAGGTTGTTGATTGTAGAATGTAGGGTATTTTGCACAAAACCCCTAGAAATTCATAAAAAATCTTAACAAATAAAGCATTCTAAGATGTGCTTGGCTTGGATGTCTAGGAAAAATACTAGCCTTTAAATTACATTAAGGTCCTTTGAACTTTGATTCCTCCATGTCTAATTTACAGATGGGTTCTAAAAGAACCAGCAATCAAAAGTTTCTGTAAGGAACTAAAGGTGATTTTTCTAAAACCTTTTGGCAGCTTTATTTTTAAGGATGAAGGGTGTAGCTAGGTAGGTTGGCCTAGTCTGTAACCCACTCACACTGCAGTGTATCAGTGCATGAGTTTGCCTTCACAGCCTGTTCTCTGCAGGTAATTGG
Organism: Hemigrammopetersius urotaenia; assembly: GCA_037974485.1. Classification (NCBI taxonomy): domain Eukaryota; kingdom Metazoa; phylum Chordata; class Actinopteri; order Characiformes; family Alestidae; genus Hemigrammopetersius; species Hemigrammopetersius urotaenia. The sequence goes on along the minus strand of JBBPDC010000011.1, from coordinate 10,187,645 downwards.
TGTCTGTGTGGTGCCGTGGCATTCTAGGAATAATCTGTTCCTTCAAAATGAGCACCTGTGCAATTCACTGTAACAGCGAGGTGATTTGAATAGCAGGGTGGTTTGGAACATCCTCCACTCCCCCCCCCCCCCCCACTTCTCAAAAGTCTTTCTTCCCTTTTTGTTTTTTTTCCCCCTTTATTAGTGTCATTTGTGCAGCTCTTGATAAACTACACAAAGCTCCTGATTCAGATACATAGGTGGCTTGACTGGCTGCACAGGCAAGTAAAAAGGCCTGAAAGATCAATATGCATCCTCGCATCCTGTTTCTGTCGCCACTTATAGATTTCTCCACGGCAGATTAATATGCTCCGCAGACAGTCGCAGGAATCCACGTTCTCGCAATATCTGATTAACCTCCTTCACCACATTCCGTTTCTCTCCTTTCAGAGCCCACAGCCGGGCTCTAAAGAGGATGACTAAATAATTGGATTGTGAGTCTCAACATACAGCTATTTCGCACGTGAGGCATGCCGCACTAGTAGGGCGGTATTTTGTATGTATTGTCGTTATTGATTATAGCTTAGCATTCAGAACGCCCTGCTTTTTCACACACCATTTCTGCAATTTTCAGGAAACTGGTGCTTTTGAGGCTCGTGTGGGGTGTATTGATTTTGCTGCTTCAACACACAGACCCCAAGTAAAGGGAATATGACGCATCAGTTTTACGTGTGAAAAGGGATTATGGGGCTAAACAGTGAGATACAAATTTCATAGCAACATCCTAAGCAATTTTGACAATGTTATCACTGGTTGGGAAAAAAAGCCAATATCAATAGAAAGGCTATAGGCCACTTAGAGTTCTATGGAGTTGTTATGACACTTGTTGGGTTCTCTATATTGCCTCACCTTAAAGGCCTTTGAAAGGGCCTTTGAAAGTTACTTCGCAGCGATACAGCTCCATTATAAGACAATATATGCAGTTTGCATTAAGTAGTGAGCACAATTTCTGCATACATCAATTCCCCCAGCATCTGTGAGCATTTTTCTAAAAGTGCCAGTGATCAGAGCATGGCAAGTACCTATGAGGACATGGATGTTTAGTTTCAGGAGATTTTTTAAGCATCTCCATTCATGAGATGCAGTGTGGAATCATGATAAATGCGGTACCTTCTATGCAGAAAAGCCTGCATCCCAAGACCGCCCGACCAGTAGCGACACAAATGATTCTCCACTTTCCTGTATTAGTGATCAACTGAATTTAATTTTAGTTCGTATGTAAGTAAAGTTGACTGTTAAGTGGTCTATTGACGGTAAAGTTTCATGGTACAAAATTCTGAAATCTGGGCCCCACGGTGGTGCAGTGTTGGCACGGTAGCCTCACACCTCCAAAGTTTGAATCTGGGCCCTGGCTCTGAAATTTGCATGGGTTTCCTCTGGGGTCTCCAGAGTGAAGTGACCTTTTCTCCCATAGGTCAAAGACATGCACATTGTGGAATTAGGGATTCTAAATTGGCTGTCAGTTAAGTAAGTATACATTTAAACCATTAAAAATAATGTGAAAAACATTTCAGCATGTATTTATTTAACTAGAAATGACATACAAATAGTTAAATTATTAAATGGATGAAATGAAACTGCAAAATTGCCAAATCAGTTGATAGTGTTTTTCGGAAGGATAGAAATGAAAAGTACATTATCATTGCACTGGGGAAAAATAAATAATGAAATGAATTGAGCACTGGTGCACTTATTGTTCAGATACTGTGTATCTCACTATGATCAGCAAGCAAGCCAGCTCACAGCATTGACCAGAATAATTTCAAACCAACCAAATATCCAACAAACAATTATTAAAAGGCATTGCTGTGTTTATATTGAAGGTTAGAGCAGAATATTTTACATCTGAATATATATATATATATAATGTAAGTAATTATGTTAGATTGATTGCTATTGATGGTTTTTGAATCAATATAATGAATCATAAAACTGAATTGAAAACCTAAGGCCTTTCTTTTTTTCACTTCACCAAAGGTGGATCTCAGGACAATCGCCTTTATTTGTGTGTCCTAGCATGAAAAATGAGAACTGCAGCATTTTTAAAAAAGATCCTTTAAAAAAAGACAGAATTTTATTTTCTTTTAATTTGAGAAAACATGCGACTGTCTTTGTCAAAGTTTCAAGACATCAGCCCGACCCATACAATCCATTTATAGAAATTAAGCAGCCTGTTGTATCCTTACTTCTGTAATGCTACAAGAGAAGTGAGCACAGCACACAGTATGTACAGTGTGAAATGTATTTTCTGTATTTAACCCATTAACCAAGTGAAACAGTGGGGAGCAGTGTGTGAGGATGGTACCTTGCCCAAGAGTACCTCAGTGGTGCCACTAGCAGTCCTGGGATTTAAACTTACAACCTTCTGATTGCAGGGGCAACTCGGTGGGGCTAAACTGCTATATGCCAAATAGACAGATGTTGTAAGGAATGTTTAGTCTGAGTGATGGACAATATAAGAGAGCTTAATTCTAAGTAATAAAGACAGATTGGCACATTTCTGGTTTTGGTACATAAAACCACATAAATGCCATATGCCCAGATACAGGATATGGGGCAAACCTATGCACAATAATCTATACTATAGAGAGGGACTTGTTAAGCATGCAGCTGTTTAAGCATTCTGACGGTACTTCACATTGTTATGTGTCTTTACTAAAACCCCTTGTATTATACCGAACACTCAAAGAACCTCAATGTATCTCAATTTTCCCTCTGATTTTAACCATTGGCAATTTCAGAGGGGACAAGTTGTCGTGGTATAGAGGTGTAATTAAATTTGTACTCATTCCCTTGAGTGAGTTGATATGAATTCATTTTTATGGATGGGGAAATTGAGACTAAATGTTAATTGTTGGAATTCTCATTACAGGTTACCTAATGAAAAGCAACTGGGGACTTTCCGAAAATTAAGCGCATGTTTATTAAACAAACAAGAAACCCCCAACTTGAGCAATTATGCCATGTTCAATCCTGTCTCCCCCCACCCTACCCCACCCCTCTACATTTGTACAACATATGCTGGGAGTAATTATCGAAACCACAAACTTTTATTCTTTCTCATCATTGATGCAAAGCATTCATATCAGCAGCTTGGTGTCAAGATATCCCCTTGATAATAGGGGGGAGAAATTTATTTAATTTGACTGTCGCACTGCAGTAGCTGAAATTAATTACGTCGCTGTTCAGTTAAATATACTTCACTGCCTCCATTGTGGGAGCAAGATTCACCAGCATGCCGAACCTCCGTTTGGAAATTGTTTGCAGGGTGAGTCGTGGATCTCCTCTTGATATCAAACTCGGCCTCAGTAAATAGGTGAGTCTTGTTTATTTAGATCACAAGAATAGGAACATTTTGGGTCACTTAATAGAATTCCAATGCATAGTCATTTTTTGTGCTGCGTATAATCATGTGATGCACATTGGCCATCTGCAAAAGAATAAAAGCTTTCATCATCAAATGCACAGTGTGAAATTTAATTAGAAACCGTCCTTTGCATTTGTGTTCCAAGGATATGTGAAGAAACATTCTGATTGTTGCCGAGAACTTTTTCAAACAATTGACCACATCACTGAAAGTCGCTCTTCCAGTGATGGCAAGCAAATATGATTCACAGAAGTGAATGCGCAACAATAAAATAGAAAACCAATGCATGTGAAGTTGCCAAGAAGACAGAAATAAAAGAAATGACAGTAGGCAACATATAAAAGGATAGCTTTACAAAGGCGCCCGGAATGCCGATGCATTCATTAAATGTTCCAAGTCCTGAGGAGAGGAGAGAGATTTGTTTGATTCAACAATGGCAGTTCATTTCAAGAGATTTCATACAGACCAAATAGGGGAGTAAAAATCAATATGTGTGGAGAAGATGCCATTGTGACTGATTTTGCAACTATTTTTCTTTTCCGTTTGAAATTCGCTGTCGTTCTTAAAATGTCCCTGACACAAGGACAGATCCACATGTAAGGTTAATCTTGCCTTGTGCTCGTGATAATGCGTGGTGAAATGATTTGTGGGGTGGCGACACGCAGCTGCCTATGGGACAGTCCTGCTTGTCCCCTTATAAGATCTTGGGTCAATATTGGGGGAGTTCAAATGGTGTTCCCAGGCCTGCCAGATCAACAGACGTGAAGGTCAAGAGAATATCAGTCCAATTACAACTCATGTTACATACAGGGTATTGAACTTCTCTCACCGTCTGAAGTGTCACAAATTATTAAAAGGTCCCTCTTTTTCACACCCTCTCATCCAAACCTGTATATGTCATTGTCCAGTGTAGAATGTCAAGCCCCTTGCTAGATGTGGTGGGCCTTTCCACCGTGCATGTGGGAGAAACCAGGACAGAGCTAATTAGCCAGTGTCATCAGCTGACATTCTAATCACATGCTTGGAGTAATTACCCCAGTTAAAGATTTCTCGCTGTATCAGTGTGATGTGATGTGGACGGGGCTCTGAAATGAGGCTCTTTAAATACATTTGGATGTCTCTTTACTCAGATTCATTTTTCATTTCCAGGCCCAGGGGGCATTGTAATTTGAGGACACATCACTGATACCCTACTGGTAGAAGTTGCTGCTTTCACTTTGAAGTGCAGCACTAGTTTCAGTTTCATATTATAGAACATAATATGGATTTTGTGAAGTGAATAGTTCATATGTTAGCTGTAGGCTGAATAGCTTGGTGTGCTGGAAAACATGGAATGGATAGAAGACTTAAAACCTCATCTAGCTGCTTTAGGATGAACTGGACAGAAGAGTGAAAGCAAAGCAACCAATAAGTGCCACACACTTAATGGGAACTTCTGCAACATAGTTGGTTAGAACTTTCTGCACAATGAACAACGAGACGTGTATGTGTGTGTGTGTGTGTGTGTGTGTGTGTATGAGTGTATATATATTCTAAGAAGATTTAAGGTGGTAAAAATGCCTACTAATATGCTCTAAACACTAATAACTATATAAAATAACTATACATTTGTGGTACTGCCCAGAGAACATTTTCTTGGGAAGGTGAAATGCCGCTGTGCGTAGCTAAATAGATGAACACTATTTCTTTCTACATTTTCTTTAAGGTTAATGTATTAAGCTGAGTTAAAAATGAAATCAATGAAATTAACTATATATATATATATATATATATATAATGCGCGCACAAACAAAGCATGTTTGACCATGTATTTTATGTAAATCATAGAAACTGAACACAGTTGATACCAATTACTGGAACTGTAGATAGGCTACTTTTTATGAACAGCTTTTGACATCAAGCAAGTGACCTTTCACTGAGACAAATGTAGCTGTCTTGTGCTTCATTCTCCTCGCTGGGAGCCCCATGGGACTCTAACTATTTCATCTAATAACACTGCAGTTCCCAGCAGGGCCTTGGCATTGACTTTTTTTCTGTAATCTCCCATCTGATTCATTTGATCATCTGATTTTTCTCTTCAGCTTTCAGAAATGATAATAAAGCAAATATTAGATACAAATTGGATACAAATAAGTGAATATATGAATAGAATAAAGGTTATGTATGAATGTTAGTCTGTCAGAGCCACTATGACAGATATAAGGTGTTTCTAAAATAAATCTTCATTTAAAGCTTCACTATACGTACATGTATTCATATATAAAAGGTAATTCAGAAATACACACAATAAACGGAGACTAGAGACAAAAAGATGCCAGATAAAGAGATTCTGATTATGAAATATCCAACCTCATCTTGACTGGTGGTTAGGGAGTTGCCCCTGTGATCAGAAGGTCATGGGTTTGAATTCCAGGACTGCTGGTGGCAACACTGATGTACCCTTGAGCAAGTTACTGTCCCCACACACTACTCCCCAGGCGCTGTGCTCCTGACTGCCCACTGCTTCACTTTTTGCTGTTCACACTGTTTGCTGTGAAGTGGTAACATATCACTTCACTTACTTTTGTTGCATGTAAAACAATAAATAGACTGTTCTTAGTCTATTTTACAGCAACAATCAGGTTATAAAATAATGCATAAAATTCTTAATTTGAATTGATAACTTTAGTCTGTTTAGTCTAATTATTCACTGCTGCTTCTAGTCTATAATTGATCTGTGAAAACTGTGTTGAAGCTTGATGTCCCACTGTTTGAATGTAAATAGGGATATGACTTACCTCAAAAATGACAACGGTGTGAATGTTAGTGATGTTGTTTAGAAGTGGGCTTGCATAAGGTACTTATGCCTCATCAGTTCTCAGTACGGCAATAATATTTATTTTATTTATTGTTTATAACAATGTTATTTTGTAACCTTAATTTGTGGGTTTTTTTTTACTAAAAACAGCTAATTTGAGATTTATATGTATACCCCTTTATTTTAGCACTACACAAGAAAAAGACCACTTTTTTCTGATAAATAAATTAACTCATGAACCTCTTTAAAGAAAAAAAAAAACCAATTTCTTAACTATTAATCTTCAGTTGTTTACTGATCTTCCTTTGTCTTTTTGTCAGTCAGCAGTATGCATCAGCTTAATCAGCTGGTGGCCTAGTGGTTAGGGCATTTGCCCTGCGACCAGAAAGTCCAGGTTCGATTCCCAAGACCACTAGGCACCGCTGAGGCACCCTGAGCAAGGTACCGTCCCCACACACTGCTCCCCGGGCGCCGTGTTCCTGGCTGCCCCCTACTTCACTTGGTGAATGGGTTAAATGCTGAGGAAGTATTTCGTGCTGTTCACACTGTGTGCTGTGGTGTGTTCACTTATGACCAGATTGTCACTTTCACTAATCATATATTCATTACATAGAGCACACAACTCTTTTATCACAGAAAAAAAGATGAACCTTTCAGTTTGGTATATTTTGCATAACCTTTCACCAAGCGTTTTCTTTTCTGGAGGGCATTAGAGGTTCTTCTTAGACATCGCTCCAAATAACCCTTTTTAGCACCTGAGTGCAGCTAACTTTCTCACTCCAGACTGTGTTTATGTCTCTAGTGAATCACAGCCTACCATAGGAAGTAAAGAAAATGAGTTTTACAAAGTACAGTTCCTTCCCAGATGCTAGTGTAGTGTCATGTACTGCTTTTCCCCCCTAATGTTTCTCTATAAAGTGCTCCATGACCTCACAAGTTTGCTGCCTGCATTAGCACGCGTGCCCTAACTTGGCCCTCCGCTAGCACCGACATCGCACATTATCCCTGCATCTTCCACACACTAGGGCAATAATTGTGCACCACTTACCTTGTTGGCTTGACAGCATCTGACCGCGTTCACTCACAGTGGTGTGATTAGCCAGGTGAGATGTTAACTCTGTAAAAACATGTGACAACTTTGGCACTTTCGCTAAGCCCTGGCACAGTTGCTCCGAGCTCCTGTGAAAAGGGGCTGGTATGGAAGTGCTCTAACGACGAGCCCTTAACAAGCTGTGCTGGTATTTGAGAAAGACGCTCTTTAAAAATAGCGTGAGCTTCGTTACCGAGCTCTCCATCTCTGAACCCTGCCTGGGAGCCTGCCATTGAGGTTGAGCTGTGTGGATAGGCCCCTGTGGGGGAGCAGTAACGAGAAGGGATTACTCTGACATTACCTGAGTCTGCATTCTCACTGCTCCAGAGGGATTGTGGGAAAGGAGACAGAGTTAAATATATGATTTCCTTTACTTTCAGATGCTATATGTCCTATAGGAGTGAGGAAGGAATGATAAAGGCAGGGAGAGAAAGCGAGCGCGGTGCAACGTGCTGTGAAATGTGTTGTGGTGAACATGTGCATGTTTATCAATTAATTTGATAGTGTAAAGGCCTGTATGTGTGTGTTTGTGCGGTGGGGGTGGAGGTTTTTGAGTGTATGTGTGGAGGGTGGGGATGCACGTGTTAAAACAGGGAGAGTGGAGAGCATTATGCTAAAATATTGCCAGGAGCTCATTAGGGCCAATGTAGTGAAGGCTGTTTTCGTTACAGTGTGTGTCCAAGTGTGGCTGCATGTGTCTGTCTCTCTGGATGTCTGTCTGTCTCTTTCATTCTTTTTCTCTCTCTCTCTCTTTTCATACCTGCTCTAGCTTTATTCTAAGTGACAGCGGCTGGCAGTGAGGCTGTAGGGGGAGTTAGCCCCCACCTGAGAATGTGTATTCACTTAGACCCCGAAAAACTGACGTGTTTCTCTCTCTCTCTCTCTCTCTCTCTCTCTCTCTCTACCCCTCTCTCCCTCTCTCTTTCTACAACACCTACGTTCATCTCTCTCTCTCTCTCTCTCCCCTCTCTCTCTCACACACTCTCTCCCCCTCTCTCGCTCCAACACCTACGTTCGTCTCTCTCTCTCTCTCTCTCTCTCTCTCTCTCTCTCTCTCTCTCTCTCTCCCTCCCTCTTTATCTCTCTCTCATTCTCTTCAATGATTAGTGGAAACAGGGAGAGTAGAGAAATAGACAGAAAACAAAAATGAAATACATGGGGAGAGTGGAAGGTACTGATTTTTTTCTCTCTGTCTCTCTGTCTCTCTCTCTCCCTCTCTCTCTTTCTCTCTCTCCATGGAAATGTATAGGGAGAGAGAGAGAGAGAGAGACACTGGATTTACATTTATTTTTTCTCCCTCACTTTCCCCCTCCCTGTCTTTCTGCTGACGAAGTGAAACCGTACCCTCCCTCCTGTAGCTAAGGCTGTATCTGTTTGTTGTTTCTCTCCCGTTCCTCCATTTTTACCCCTCTCTATTATCTCTCTTGCTTCACTGTGGCATAAAATGCAATGTGGGAAATTAGCTACTGCTGCCAAACCTGATTGACCTGATGAGTAAACACATAAACTAAGATAAATAAGATGATAAAATAATTATTCATAGTCCAGCATTGCTAGGGTAATTCTGAGGGCCCTGCATGCTGCAGACATAGTATTTCACTTTTTTCTTGCATTGTTGAAAGCACATCAGTCGTAAACACGACACGAACGAAGAGCTAAGCATAAACAGGCCACATCAAATATGCAATGCCTTAAAACTGGTATCACCCTGTTAGCAGCAACAATGAAATCCATCCAGCTAATAACTGTCCCCTTCCCCTTGTCTGAATTCTGTATCCCTTGTAAATCATTAGGCCAATTTCAGTTGTTCAGAGGAGCAAGATGTTGTCCTTGTATAAACTAATACTGATGCAAGCTCCAGTGCATGTGGTTATGTTAAACACACATTTAAAATCAAATTTGAAATCTGATGACAGCTGCATCTCACAGCAAGCTGATATTTTATTAGTATGTATTTATTCCTCAGCACCCTCTCCTCTTTTTTCTCCTTAAAGAATGCAGAAGAACATAATTGGTCGACAGTACCCTACAATTAGCTTTGGCTTTAATTTATATTATTCCGAAGTGGCCTCGCTTTGGCATGTTAGCGTGACTCAGGGTGAGTGTTTGGAGCAGACAGATGTGTGCATAAATAAGGAAGAAACCGAGAACTCCAACTCACACGTCAAATTACCGTGGATGTAGCTGAGACCCCAGGCAGCTGTTAACGTAACCCCAGCACACCGCCTGCCGTACAGCCCGAATTGAGGTGACTGTTGTTGCAAGCGCCTTTAACATTCGCATCTGTGCTTGTAAGCCTGTGAATAATGGGATTTGCACTTGTTTATTTACTTGAATATTTGAATATTGTGAGCATTTACTCTTGCTTCATTTGTAACGGGTGTATAGTGCCGGTGGGAGGTATACTGACCCCTATGCATCATTTATGAACCTTGAACAGGTTTTAAAGTTTGATTATAATAATAACTGAAAAGTTTTTCATCTAAAACTCCTTATCCAAGAAACCATCCAAACTCCGCAATCAGGGCGATCAGGAAAAAAACACTGATCATGAAATCCAACAAAGCAGAGAATGCATAGTGGATATCAGAATTTCTACACATCAACCGGATTACCACTTAGAAACTTGGTATGTTTCTTTGCAACTTGAAAGTATAAATACACCACTCTCAGTAATTAACAGTGGAGGAGGCTGTAAAGGCAGGCATATATATTTGAAAGGTGTGTTAAAGATGTGTACTGATGAACTGAAAATGTATAACACAAAAGTAAATTCACTTTAAGAACGTAAAACATCTTTAAATCCTCATGTCGCAATTATTAACACCCTCAAGAAATTATTGTGAAAATGTAATAGAATGTAATCTATGTGTCTATGTATCCATCTATCGAACTGTCTGTCTGTCCGTCCATATTTATATATGTTCAGAACCTCAAGTGGTTGTCTATGATTGTTTAACTAGGGCATAAATATGAGGTGACAAAGGCCAACTTGTTTAGGAAATACACTAATGAAACTGATGAAAGTGTATAGACCTTCACACATCGTACCTTGCCCAAAAACCGAGCCCACAGCCATTGTAAGGGGAGTTTAAAATATCCAGAGCTGTAATGGGCCCTCCTGGAAGAGAATGCAGGTGCTCTACTATATCAAAAGCAAAAATTGGATTTTTTATTATATGAACCCTTTTTGGTATCATGTGTAGTTTGTTTGCTGAGTCTGAATTCATTAAATTGCGTTTCTATTTTTTTCCCCCTTAGTCTGTCTCTCCCTAGTTGCTTGCACGGTTGGGCTGCTGCTGGCCTGCTTTCCTCTGAGGAGCTCCTGAGCTGCCTGTGTCCTGCTTCACTGGGACTATTCGCTGCTTGTGTCCCCAAATCCATCAAAGAGAGCTCAGTAACCCCACCCACGTACAGCCACTGGGTGACACCTGTGCTCCACAGTGGAACATATATCACCCTCAGCTTAAATGGCCCTACCAGCAATTACAGACAAAACAATCCGCTTTGCTTTGGGCCATTGTGCAAAAACATTAAAAAGCAATTTGCCAGTTGGGCTATCGAGTGGACCTGCCGCTGCTGTGGCCAGGCATCAGTCCTCAGGTGGATTGTTAGTGTTGTCGAGAGGTTAAAGGGGAGGCACAGGAGGAGACGCAGGAACAAACGGAGGAACACGGAGAGTTATCAGTGGGTTTCGCACGCTCGATGCACATGAAAGGAAACTGTCCCTCAGAGACTCGGTTCTGCTTGCAACAGACAACAACAGTGTCGGGTTATTATGAAGGTGATTGGAAGCATTCTGTTGCAATTAGGATATATCAATGGTTACAGCACATTGCTAAGACTAAATATTTGTAATGTGGAGTGTGCACTGGAATGTGATTACTTTTAATTTTATGCAAATTTCATCTTCACTATTCATTTCTTTTAAACAGGCTTTATGCCTTTGTCAACTAATTTAAATGATTATTTCTTTAGCTCATTAAAGGCAGATTCAAGGATACTGTGTGCTGTCATATTTTATTTTCATTTTGATGATATATATATGTATGTATGTACACAGTATATATGCGTGTGTATGGATGTATTTATGTATTTGTGTACATACACACTCATTATCATGTGAAAGGTTTCTTTCCAAAATGCACTAAACCCAATTGTATATGTTCAAATAATTGTATGTTTTCATTGTATATGGAATTTACACTACTGTACTGTTTTACTGCAGTACCTGAAAGAGGCAGTAGAAAACCATATCAGCTGTGTATTCTCAGCTACACTATTGTTCAGTTGAGCCAACTTTGTGGTTGTATGGCCTGTTTCTTTGCTCAAGTTTGTGATCATATTAGTGCATAGTGTGCAGATGCTGCTAATCAGCGAGAAAATGATAAAATGTTGCCAACACAGCTGTTTAATTCATTTTCCTACCCTAGTTTAATCAAGTCTGTGGACCAACCATCATTTTTAGCCAAGCCTATCAATATGAAGAAGTTGGCTCTGACAATGTGGCAAACCAAGATAGCTAAATCAGTTGTATTTTGATATTAATATCTAATATACTATCCCAATTTGAATGTCCAAATCATTTTCTCTCATTGCATCATCTCGTATCGCTGCAAATTCATCTGACCAGTACACTGTCACTGCATAGCCTATGCATCCCACCCCCAATCACACAAACACACACACAAACAAGCCCTGCGTTTTATTTTACCAGTTAATAAATCACCACCAAGCAGCAGCATATTAAATCAAATGAAATGGAGGTCGGCATGACTGACGCTTGACTGGGCTTCTGGGACATCCATCAGTTGAACAGTGAGTTCGCACGCTCTGCATGTCTTAATGATGTATCAGAAATTAGTAAGTCATGGAACGGGACCCCAGGTTGACAACTCTATTTGCATAGGCAGATAAATAAAATGTGCTGACTGAGAGAGTTGTTTGTTGGCTTGAGACTTGCTGTTTTATTCTTCATCTCTTCATTGCCTCACTAGGGTTGGTGTCATTGGGACCCAGCAATCACTCAGCAGCACCCTTCATTCATCCACTGGGCCCATGAAGCAAATTATATGATCATAAAACTGCTGCTTCAAGGATTGTTTTAAAGGGACCTAAGGACTGAGTCAGGTATTAGAAATACTCCATTAAGAATGTTCCTGTCAGGAATCCATTAAAATGTGCTACCATTACAAGGCAACAGCATTGAACACATTTAACAAATGTGTTTTTTTTTCCAGAACCCATTATAGACTATTTTCAAGAATTCTTTTCATGACTGTTGGGAGTGAACTTCTCACATACAAACATATCCATGCTGTATTATGAGCATCACTTTTATTAGAGAAAGAAACATTTTCCATCATATGCCAAGTATTATTCTGTACCGAACAGATTTAATTCGCTGGAATCTAAGCTTTAAAACAGCCGGTTTAAAATGAATGTTTTGGTCAAAAAAAAAGTAAATTCACTTCACAGCAGTATTCCCTGTATTAAGTTAAAAGAAATGTTTCAGCCCAAACTGATTTTAGAATGAAATGTTTTAGGCTTTATAGACTAATATATATATATATAAAATATATATTCTACAGAAGCCTCAGATGCATTGTTAAAATATTGATTTCTACAAAAAGCCTGCTGGAATATTATCAGGGTAACTTTAGATAACAGACACATTTGATTGCAAATTAAGGTAACCCCCAATGCATCTGATTTGCTTATGCATAACAATACATTCTCCTTTGTCTAGGTCTAGGACTGTTATTAGGCCTACTACTGATTGTTCTGGATCTTGAAAGCAAGGTTAATTTCACATCAGATGCCTCGAGCAACACCTCATTAATGCATATGAGTGTCAATTTGGCATGGGTGCTAGTGTTTGTTTGGGACGAGTTAGCCTCTGATGGGCTAATCAATTAGCGTAGCCAACACCAAGTTGCCTGTCACCCCCCCAAACCTCCCCCTCCATTCTCCCCAAGTCTTCAGAACGGAATGCAGCTCACCCCCTGCCTGATTACGCTTAATTCTTTTCTCCATTTCCCTTGTCAGACTTAATCACATTAACTGTGTGTTCCTGCCCTCCAGGCACACGGCTAGCCAGAGAGAAACAGGCTGCAGGCACTGTAGGCAGGCTGTAGATGCACATAGGCAAGAAAACGATAGCAACATTCAAGGGGGACAAAGTGGTAGGGATGTCAGTTTGATCATCTCTAATTATCATATCTTATCTTTTTTGCCTGCTAGCTCTTTCTTCCATGTTGACCTTTACCTACATGTTAAGAGTTAATGAGTGCAAAGATGTCAGGAAAGGAAAAGGAAAAGGAGAGGGAGAGAGGCTTGCCATTTTTTAAAACAATGGTGACATTAGGGAAGAATGGAAACCTATGCAGGGTAATTACCAATCTGTTTTCCATAGCTGCAGGTAATGTTGCTTGAGGGGAGCCCCAGGTGTGCCTGTCTCAGAGTGCCTCCAATTACTCACTGGTTTTCCTGAGCTTTGCATTTCTGCAAAGGCGGATACAGACCAGGTTTTTTTTTTCTTCTTTTGCTTCTAAACCCCTGATCCCAAACATTTAAATTCAGATGACTGAAATGATAGTGATTCTCTTTATTCTAGAGGCAATTAAACTGCAGGGATTTTGACAGGGTTGTTGAGGACAAGTGGAAAACGACCTAAAAAGTGTAGTGTATAGTACTAAAAAAGACCTCCAGCACTCCAACAGGTTTCACTGACTGGAGTGGGCCTTTTCTAATTGACCTGAGAATACAGCAAACCATTAGCATACATGACTAAAAAAGTCTACCATTCATTTCTTTAACAGGTTGAATTTAGAAACAGAAGGAGTAACCGCTAATACTGATCAGTTTTCTGTTTGTGGTTAAATAATAAATGTCAGAAACCATTGAACACAGCTGGTATACTAGTGAATACAGGGGCAACTGGTGGCCTAGTGGCTAGGGAGTTGCCTCTGCGATCAGAAGGTTACATGACTGTTAATAGTGCCACTGAGCAAGGTACGCTCCCCACACTGCTGCCTGGTGTGTTCTGTTTTCTCTGAAATGGAGAGAAATATTTTGTGCTGATCGCATATGATAAATGGATACTTTGCAGATTAAATATGTATGGCCCCTCAGATACATTGGCATGCCTTGTGAACAAAAAAGATGAATGAAAACCATATGTCTATCAGCTTCATTCTATCCTAAAAATGAGATAATTACAACCTTTTGTGTGGCAAATTTAGTCAGATTTCTCCCCTTAAAACCATGCCACAGTTAATAACTCCACTGACACGTACAGTTTACTATGTACCATCAGTAATACCACAGAATCTTTAGTATATTATGCATTTCTCTTCTGCCAGAATAATACAAATGTATTTTATCTTATAATACTATATGAGATATGATCACAGAAAGGTCTTCTGGGTCTCTGGTACTGTATTTACTTTTTCTTATCAGTCAGTTTAGGTGGAATTCCATTGGTCTTTAGGGCAAGACCCTGCGATGGTCTCTGTAAAACGTTGATTGTGGAGTCAGGTACAGTTGCATTACGTCTTTGCTTCACATCATTGTCATTCTGGAAGAGGAAGCCATTACCCAGCCTCCTGGCAGAAGCAGCCTTTTTTATCTAACATATTTTGGCATCAGATGGAAAAGTTGATGCCTAACAAGATTTCTGAGACTTTAGAAACAAAAACAGGCCCCACTGCATCACAAATACACCAACATACTTCACAGTGGGGATCCGGTTCCTTCTTGTATTATCATGACTCTTCTTAGACCAAACCCACCTCTGGTGTTTTGTTGACAGAAAGCTCTATTTTTGTCTTATTTGATCATGTAACCCGGTTCCAGTCAAAGTTCCAGTGATGCTGTACCATTTGTAGACTTTCTTCTGGCATGCCATTCAAATAGCCTCTTAAACCATTCTCCTCACAGTGCTTAGGGGCAAAATAAGTCCTCTCCAAGAAGGTTTAGCAAAGCTCTGGTTGTTTGAAACTTTGGAAAAGGGTATTTTTAGGTGTGATGCATTTTCTGTATTCTTGGCCTGATTATGCCAGTGTAGAAACTTTTCCACATCTCATTGTGTATCCTCTCTCCTTCCCAGCTTTGATGAATGAGCATTTGGCTTTCTTGTCATCCCAAATGTATGACAATGTAAAGCTCAAAAGCTCATGTGTGCTTGAAAAGGTTAAACAGGAATGGAAAACTGCTGAGTTTTTGCTAACAACTGTGGTCTTGAGAATGAATATATACTAGGGCTGTAACGGTACACAGATGTCACGGTTCGGTACGTACCTCGGTTTTGGGGTCACGGTTCAGTACGGTTCAGGATACAGCAAAGTTAGGCAACAAAAAGTTCTAAAGAATGTGGCTTGGTTTGTTTTTGTTTTTTAAATAAACAGCAGTGTATTAACCAGTAAACACAAGGCAGCAGAAGTGTTACGCCAGTAGGTGGCACTGTTGCACCACACTACAACCCAGGTTTATGATTTACTTGCGCTTTTTGGTCCCTCTATGATTCCGTATTACTTCAATGACATCTTCTCCGTCGTATCGTGTATTCTCTGAAAGACATCATGTACCCATGTACCGTGATGGTTCAGTACATATATATATATATATATTAGTGCTGTCAAAAGTTAATTCAGTTACCACCGAAGCACTGCATCACTATCATATAACCTCAAGGCGAAGACAGCGGAGGGAGGGCGTCTCCGAACAGTTGCAGGAGTTTGGAGCGAGAGGCGGGACTTTAGTTAGGCTTTGTCCTTTAATTCAGTGGTCCCCAAACCCCGGGCCGCGGACCGGTACCGGGATGTGGGTCAAAAACAATTGAAAATACCATGTTCTTACATTTGAAAGGCACTTATGTTTATTTTTTTTCTTCTGGTGATCCTAGGCTACCTAGCTATGTCATCAGTAAATCAGTCATTTCAGTGTTTTTAGAAATTTGCCCTATTTTAAACAATCTTACATCGTGTCTCCAACCAAAAAGGTCTTTTTTGAGGTCGTTATCCAGGATTTGTTAGACAGAAGAACATAAACACATGAAGACGGCCCCTCAGTGCCTTACCCAGACACAGCCGTGACCCACTGCCGGCATGTCCGCTGTGCTCTCACTGTTAATGTGGGGCTCTGGGTTATGGACCGCACACTCCACCTGAAACACACACACACACAATTACATGATGAACAATTTCATACTACCCCGAAGTAGAAACAGGATTGTATATGTATACACACACACACACACCCACACCCACACCCACACACACACACACACACACACACACACACACACACACACACACACA
>JBBPDC010000011.1:10150801-10162219 GCA_037974485.1 Hemigrammopetersius urotaenia | reverse complement strand
GGATACATTTCACTGTGTGTTGTACTTGTATGACTGCATGTGACGAATAAAGTATCTTGAATCTTGAATCTTGAAGAGGAACCATCGAGAGCATCCTGACTAGCTGTATCAAACTGCCATGCCTCTGATCACAGAGCCCTTCAGAGGATTGTGTGGACTGTTGATCGGCAGCTCTCTACAGGGCCTGCAGGACATTTACACCTCCTGCTCCTCCGGCCACCAGCATTGTGCAGGACCTCCACCATCGCTGCCACAAACTGTTTAGTAGGTGATCTTCCATCTGGTAGATGATTCTGCAGCATCAGGAGCAGGTCTGCTAGACTGTGCAACAGCTTCTTCCCCCAATCAGTCCAGCCCCTGAACACCTTGCTGCCCCTTCCCACACTGAACTGTCTACTCCACACCCTGCGGCCCCCCCAGCCCTGTTCTAAACACAACTCCCACATCCCCCTCAACAATTGTTAAAGAGCAAATGTTTACATGTTATGTTTTGCCTACTTGAACACTGCCCTCACACTGCAATAATTACATTTTAGGTAATCTTCAGTACATTTGCACTCTCTTCTCTCTTGCTTTATACAGCATTGTTGTGTGGATATAATTATGCTGGGGCAGCTGGTAGCCTAGTGGTTAGGGCATTCACTAGTGCTTAGGCACTGCTCAGGCACCCTGAGCAAGGTACCGTCCCCAGGCGCTGTGTCCCCCTATAGTACTTTATGGTATTTTATTTTTTAAGTGAAGTATTTGTAAACTTAGATATGTTTATAAATATATAAGTTAACTTGTAATCCCCTCTTTTTTACCCTCACTGTTAAACTGTCTGCATTGCACCTATGGTCCAGGAGGATGCATTTCGACTTCATGGCTGAGATGACAGTAAGGCTTTACTTACTTACTTACTTGTTCTATGACGTCTCGCCAAATAACCTTTATGACACCTTTATTGAGAGTGTACTGAAGAAAATGCAGTCCAAAGTCCTCGATGCACAAATGTTCCAGTGCCTGAGGTATATCTCCAGATTTAACAGCGTTTTAGCTCTCATGCTATTCAAGAATATTGGCAGCATGTTCATGTTTCATTCCTGATGAAATCTTAAATCCTCAGACATGCTTCTTTTCCAACTTGTTGAATGGCATAGTGCTACCATTGATTTCTTGGTGCTTGTGTAACAGAAACTGGCTGATGGGGCCTGCAGGCGAGGAGGCCTTGCCTTGCTAATGTAAATGGGCATAAATAGGGGCTTGATTTATGAGTGGAAGTCAGAATGGAGTGTGGGTAGGGGGGAAAGTGCGGATGGCACTAGAGTTAGGATATTCACCTAATCCCTGTATCTGTGGACTTTCTCTCTCTCTCTCTCTCTCTCTCTCTCTCTCTCTCTCTCTCTCTCTCTCTCTCTCGTGCGCTTTTTTCTCTGTCTTTCTCTTACTATCCCTCCCTTAAATCTCTGTTGCACCAATACTCACTCTGAAGATCTAGACATAACTTCATAACTAACACCAAGGTAATACTAGCCAACTTGTGCGGCAAATGCACGGCCACAAATGTGCAAACAAAATTTAACCCAAGTAAGTGTCACGCACACTAGGTCACGTGTAGTCAAAGGGCACCGGAAATGACTGCACGTCAGGTATAAAAAGAGGAAGAAGGTGTTAGTAACTCGCACAGACATTGAAGTTAGAGGCTTCACTGCAACGTGTCTCTCTAATCAGTCTCAGTCGGTACCATGAGTACTTAGGCTCTTCGGAGCAACCCCAGTCTATCCTTGTGTGCGCGAGTGAGAATGAGGGCTTGTTTGGTGCGAGCCTCGCGTGGTACACCCACTCTCTCGTGCCAGTCACGCTTGGGCTTTTCCACCACGCAACAAGTTTGAGTCTTGGTCGTCAGGTCAGTCTATTCTGTGTCTGCGTGACAGTAAGAGATGCACAAAAAAAGATAAGAGGCTTAGCAACTGCAACACACATATGCAGAATTTCAAAGCACATTAAGCTAAATGCTAGTTTCTTTAAGCAAACTCCATTTCTTTTGATCATTCCCCAAGTCTCAGAAAGAGAAAATAACAATGATGCATATGCTAATTTATTCCAAAGAAAGGTTATACTCTATGTTTTGTACTAATGTGCCTTACTCCAGGGAATAGAGCCTGGGCATGGTGGTGTCCCTCTACTGAGTTTGGAATTGGGATCTCCACAGCAGTAAAACAATTTATCAGGCAGCAAAAATAATGTGGTTTTTGATAATGGAAACTGGCGTGCAAAGGAATCGGTATTACTAAGGGATGGTCTTATCTGGTGATGGTCAAGATGTGTCACAGTGGGAAGGAATGGGGGAGCGAGAGTGACTGCAGGGAGTCCATATCTATGGGATCTGCAGGTCATTTACGAGAGCCAGGTTGTTTCATTAGTCTGTTTTGTAACGATACCTTCCGATTTCCATCTTGTTCCACATTGATTTATGATTGGACCACCACGGAGTGTGCAGAAATACTTAGACCCACTGCTCAAATAAGATAAGCAAGGTTGCTTTTTGCATTGTTTGTATACCGGCACATAAAGCATGGTGTCTCCGGGCTACGTTTCCCTGTCATTCCTTTCTAGCCTTTCGCTCCATCTTCTTCTTTTTCTTCATTGAGGGAGCGTTTACAGTTTGCTGAAAAAGCCCTGATATTTCTGAAATAAACAAGGCTCTTGTAAACGAAGCAGTTGTCAGGTTTAATTTGCCTCCTCTGCACAGTGTGTCACCTTAAGGGGATTTCACCCTGCATCACAAGAAATACAAAACATTATGATAAAACACAGGAGTGCAGGAGCAATTTGCTGCTCTCCAAATAACACCCAACCTGTCTGCTGCCTTCCCCTTTCTTCATATCATTATACAATTTACATGCGCTCAGTAGCAACAGCAGAGTAAGCTCGAAATGTGCTGGTGTGAAGAGGCTTATGACAAGTGCATTTCAATAGAAGACGCCATTTTTTTGCACCGATCTCCAACCACTTTCCACCGTTCGGACACTTCACCTTAACCCTCGAAAGAAAGGATGGCAAACTGGCCCCCCATCAGTCTCCAAGGACGGAGTCTGAGTGATAAATCAGAGTCCTCATTTAGAGGTGTGAATATGGAAATCTGCTTTTTAGTATTCCTTTAAATATGGCATCAGAGTCCACCGTCTAGCTTTCACAGCCAATTTTCACATTTGATAGCGTCTCATAAATTCTCAGCTGCCTTTTAAAAATACCTTTGGAAATATTCAAAGCAGGGGGATGCTATTAACGCCCTAACCATCAAAAATAAAAAAAAAAGAAAGAGATAGACACCAGGAAACAACTTATGACCTTCGTAAATAGCATCAGTGGCATCTCCACTCATGTAGAGTAGTAAAACTCAGAGTGTGTCCGCGTGTGCATGCATGCCATGGTGATTAAACTCGGTAGCCTATTGCACTGCAATTACATTGGCCTTGACAGGGGCAGCAAGAGCCAGACAGAAGCTATTGGTTGCTACACGGCACAGCTGCTCATTATTCATTATACACTCAACGGTCACTTTATTACAAACACCTTCGTTGTAGCTCCACCTTGCAGTTGGAGACTGTGGGCAGAATTGATTTAGCCATCCAACTTGATCATATAACTGCTCTTGGCTCCATATTTTTGGGTGGTAGACTACTCTCAATCTCACAGTGATATTAATCACTGCCGCTGCCACACCACTGCCACACACTGCCATGCCAAGTGCACCACTGCCACACCAGTGGAACTGATGTGTTCAGAATGAATCACCACCCAAATTATACCTCAATAGCAATTCTTTGTTCAGAATCTAACAATAAAGAATCAGGTAAAAGGTGGCTGACACATTGTGACAGACTGCTGTCATGTACAATTACAGTCTGCAATTGAACACTGTAAGGGCCCCCATGAAGTAGGTTGTGGGTGTTTTTAATCAAGAAGATGGTGAAAGTGTGTAGATATAACTGTGTTTATTCTTTCTTTTTGTACCCTCATATCATCCACATTCTGTGCCTTACACTTACAGTAGTTTGAAAAAGTCAGAGCCCCCTCCTTTTGTCATTTTAGAAGCACACGAGGTGTGTTTGTGTAGTTGATTGTGTGAGTATTAGTGTCTCTTTGAAAAATAACACAAAGTTGGAGAGAGAAAAGCTTTTTGTCAGAAGACAGTAAGTTGTAACTTCTTGGTTTTGTAAGCCTGAAAGGATGGAAGACAATTTATGTGCTGTCGTAAGTTTGATATACCGAAGGCTTTATGTATCTACAAAAAATTTTATTCATTCATTTGTTCACTTATTTCTGAAACACTTTTTACTGGAAATTGAATGAGCAAAAGTGTGGCAATGGACTTTTGCACAACATGCTTCTGCAGCCTTTGCTTCTATTTTTTATTATACTGCAGTTTTATATACAGGAGAACTTTGATTCGGTGTGTCATGGCCATTTCTTCACCATTGATACTCTTTGCTTTATGTGTTTTTTTCAGGGGAAAATCTAAGAAGAAAGAACACTTTGAATGACTTGATCTGAGTCAAGGAAAATTACACTGATACATTTCAAAGTTCTCTCTAGCATTTTATAAAGTGTGGATGTCTTTCATGTCTGTATATTGTTAATAAATATCTGTGCTACCTCTAACACCATGCCTTCTACTCACCCGACAACCAATAATAGGCAATTAACTGCTGTCTCACTGTTAATGCTGATGAATGGTGGTTGGAAAATAATGTTATCACTTTCAGTAAGACGATTTAGTCCAGCATGGAGGAAAATAATTTGTGTTCGTTGTTTTAGCAAGTGTACACAATGTTACCACATCAATGGTATTATTAGCTTATTTCACCAGCATTCAAAATTGTAACAAGACTAATGCGTCCAAAATCCAGTTGTTTTATTGGTGTGTTATCACCATGACTTTGCAAACAGCTAGTTTATATATAACTGTCTAGTATGGCAAAGATTTACCATGGGTGGTTAACGGGTGCTTTTACTCATAACTGAACGCAGTCTAGCTTACCGCAGGTTCACTGCCGCCTCTGCCACAGTCATCAGCTGATGAAGACCCGGCAGCAAACGTCTATAATTTTGGCACATTTTGTCTGAAGTGTCATTTTTTTCTCTTGCAGTATCTCGGCACCCCCTTTACATTTTCTCTCTCCATCTCATCCACTGGCACAGAGCCAAAGGGTAGGTGTTTAGAGATATGATTGGGCCCTGTGTCAGTAAAGAAAATAACCAATGGGCCTCAGAGGTGTGTTTCAGGGGCTGGTGGTCACGAAATCAACTCCTGTGCTGACTTTTTTGACAACTGCATCACACTGGCGCAGGGACCGAAGTGAATGTGGGTGGTGTTTGAAAAGTTGATTGAACCAGCCCAGTGTCGCTTGGGCCGCCGATCTATGAGTCGTATGTGCCGCTCAGACAAAAAAATAAACAAATAAATGAATGAATAAACGGTCAGCCCAAATAACACGTCGGCCCATCGGGAAAATGACAGATGGTCAGTCTGGTCCTGGACAATGCTGATCACCCACTCCACAGTGTGGTGGCAGAACTGAGAACTAAATCATTTCATTATGTGCAATCTTCTTCTTCTTCTTCTTCTTCTTCTTCTTCTTCTTCTTCTTCTTCTTCTTCTTCTTATTATTATTATTATTATTATTAATATTAATAATATTATGTGCAATAGTCTTGCATGTGCAATATGACTACTTATGTTAATATAACTTCTGATCTCTACTACATGCCAAAACATGCCCCTAACCATCATTTGTCATTAATAATTCATTTAACAGTATTATAAGCATTATAGAACAGCATTAATACCCCAGCATTTGTATATATAGCACAGGATATTTCTTAGATGCTTTTCTGCAGATTTTTTTTATTGAATTTATTTAGACTTTCTATTTTTTATTGCTATTGTCTCTGTGTCTCTGCATGTCTGTGGATTCATAACATTAGCAATTTCCTCCGGGATCAATAAAGTTTTCTGATACTGATTTTGAATATGTAGTGGTAGACAAAGTACACAAATCCAGTACTGGAGGGAGCAATGAACTTGGAGTATAAGGTAGCTGTCATATTATGCGTGACAAGAGTCTGTCACGATTTGCACACATACAGTCTGTAATTGAACACCCATAAGTTACCCAGTTAGGAAGGTGGACTGCATAAAGTGGCAGTGAGTAGTAGGTGTTTCTAGTTAAGTAGATGATTAATTTTGTAGATGATCATTTGCTTTCCAGTCAGTATTACTGCTTATATGTTTACTTAACAGTAATAGTGAGATCTAAAATAAAAGCCTAAAATGGAAACAGAGAACAGATACTTAAGCAATGTACTTAAATACAGTAATTAAGTCTATGTACTGTGATTATTATTAGTAGAAGTGTTAGAATTGGTATTACTTTGGTTCATTTTTTATGAGAATTTACTGCTAAAATGTTCAGCCAGTGTTTTGTTCTGCCCTTTGTTATGATCTTTGTCTTTCCATTTTCACCCATTCCTCAATAACAGTCTGTTGGTACATTTTATTTGTGTGGCTGACTGGCTCATGTTAACAAAATCATTTGCAGAAGGTTAACAACATTTATTCAATCTATGCCATTTTTTAACTACACTGAATTTTTTAAACACCAAACAATTAAACTTTCAACACTAAGGAACTAAAGTGCATAATAAAATAATGTCTTTTTTTTTTTGCTCAGCGTGGCTCCAGGGTTGCAGGATATTTCATCCGTGACTCCTTTAATTCATATGATTAAGCAAAATTGTCTGTATTTTATATTGAATGATTTGACAGCTATAGACTTACCTTCATATAGCAGTCCCATTAGCCTGTCAGATTAAGAGAACTCAATGCTGTGGGAATGTAAAAAGAATTATGTGGCCTCATTATGATAATTTAGGTCATTTGACCCATCTGTGGGCATATTATGTGTTAGGCTAGCTGTCACTCAGGCTAGCTACCTTCTATGTAATATATGCAGCCCTAAGGCATGGGCTTCCTGGACAGAGTTGGGGAATTTTTTTTTCTTTTTTTTTTTTTTTTTTATGGAGATAGTCCCATCATATCTGAATTGAATAAGGAGCACAAATAAATGTGAGGGTGCTGGAATCATTGTTAATTTTTTTTTGTCAGAAGTGAACAAAACACAATTGCAAAGTGATGTTCAATTAAAGCTGTGTTTTCTCCACTTGCTTTATAGACATTCCAGTTAAATATTATGACTGATGTGCAGGCTGTGATACATTTTGGCCTGGTGATATTAATGGGGGTTGCCTAGTGATTAGGGAGTTCGCCCTAAGGTCAGAAGGTTGTGGGTTCAAATCCATGGACTGCTAGGTAACCTTGAGCATTCACTTGGGGAGTGGGCTAAATGCAAGGAGATTTTCACACTGTGTGCTGTGTTCACACATGACTATAAGGGGCCACTTATTTAAATCAAATGATGTAGCGTAATTAGATCCTGTGGTATTGGTACAGTTCTCTTGATGACCAAAAATCAAAATGACCAGGACGAACTATGGGATCATGTTGGTGCAGGCAACTGCGGGAAACTTCATGAACAAAGTGTTTAATAGAAAGTCAAAGAAAAGAGTGAGCTCCAAACGGAACGAGTCCACAAACTGAAATGGTGCTTTAACAGAATCACTGAGATCCTTTCACTCTCCGCTGGGCAGGGCATATGGGTCATGCTCAGTCGAGCTGTGAAGATGTTGTAGCGACTGAGTCGGTCCCGATGCATTTAGGTGCTCCTTGTTGGAGCCCAGTAGACAGAAGCTCCACATTTCACAGCAGCCATGAAAGAGGTAACAGCTGGCAGAAAGGGCAGTTCAACCAGTCACATCTGTGGAAACAGAGGACAGACAGAGAGAGACAGAGAAAATCACCATCATCTGTGATAGTCTTGGGAAGCCTTAGCCTCGTCAGAAGCTCCCCTTGCTCAGTCTGTGATTCGACTGCCACCTTAAACACAAACCCAAGAGGAGAGTAGTTAGTCAGAGATAAAGAGGGACTAGTTCTGCGCTTGCTCCAGTCTGAGCTTGGACCAATACTAGAGGCTCACTGGAGAGTGAGTGAGGGTTAGGTGATGGTGACAGCACGCCAGTCTTCTAGATTGACTGGCTTTTCTGTACAGACGCACAAGGGGGTTCAACACAGACAAACAATCAGACAACAGAACTAATGAAACCTAAACAAGACTTAACTCAGACACAGATGACAGACAGGTGATGGAGCTAGCATTGAGGGTCCATGTGATGTTCTCCATGCTGCGAACACCAAGGAACTTTGTGCTCTGGATGATCTGCACTGAGGAGGCCTCCTGAAATCAACTACCACTTGTTTTGCTTTGTTTATATTCGGAGACAGGTTGTTGGCTCTCTACCAGTCTGGTAGACATTGCATCTTTGTAAGACACCATGTTGTTCCTGCTGTTGACTTAGTGCTTTTATGGGAAGTGCTAGACAAACTAGTCTGATCCACTGAGGGCACTAGATCATAATTTACAGGACTTTACAGGACTTCTTACATAATCTGCTGCCAGATACCACAGCACACATTCAGAGCTCTTGTGGAGCCCATGCCTCTACAGGTCAGACGTGGGGTTTTTTTGCATGTGGGGCACCTAAACAATATTAAGCAATACTGATGAAGAATGCCATGTGGATTCTTAATGTAATGTGGAATTAACAGTTACTGTTCCTTTATTTCATTTTTAAAAAGAAAAACTGTACTTTCTTGCTACATATCAAGAAGTATGCTTACAAATGCACAAATACTGCTCAATTATATGGCGCTTGTTTTAAAATGGCCTCACTTGTAGTTGGAGGCACTTTTGAAGACTTCTTTGGCTCAGCCTCCTAATATGCTCAGCAAGCAGGAGCTAATGTATGTCCATGCCATCCGCTCCCATTGATGTGCCATTGGTTCATTAAGCTCCATTCTCTAACCGGAGAGGGTGCAAGGTCGAGTTTATTTTAGCAAGCAATTTTCTTGCTCCCTCAAGCATGGGAGCTTTTCGTCTCTCTCTCTCTCTCTCTCTCTCTCTCATCCTCTCCTTTCCTTTGTCTCTCCCTGTGTCTATGTCTTTCTTCTTTCTTTGCTTCTTTCTTTTTATTTCTCTTTCTGTTCATCCATTCCAACAACGGAATTGGAGTAGTAATAGGATATGCGGCAGAGGAAAAGATTGAATCCCACTGTGAAATGGCAATACTTATTGAAAAATATACAAGTAAGCCATTTTTGCTGCTAACAAGAAAGTTCCAGCCACAGAACTTTTACATGCATGGAGAAACTCTGTAGTCTGTAGTATATGATTTGAACAGGCAGAGCTAAACTAATGATATACTCTATGTAATGGGCCCGTTTTGTGACATCATCAGGAAACAATGAATTTAAAGGGACTGTTATGGCAATTGATTTCTTTGCAACCTTATGTGTTTACTTAGTAGGGCTCTTTTACTTCAAAAAAGCAAGGCAGATTTAGTTTCCCACAATATGGTACCTTTGGGGTATTCTGTGTGTGTTTTTAAGTGTATGTGGTTGTGTGCATCCTGTGCATGTGCCTCTGCAGAGACCGGAAAACAAAACACTCTTTAACCACTCTTTTTTTGGAATTTGTGGCTTAAGCTGATAGTCCCTCAGCGTTATTAAGGAGAGCTTGGCTGCAGTAAAAAGCCCCTCTATTTAAGTGTAAGGGAAGAAAGTGCAGATCAGCAGTAGCATTTCATCCACCATTAAACCCATTAGGCTCTGTGCATTAGTGTTATACTGATGTTCCTTATTGCTCGCTGCCACCAGTTCTCTGTAAGCCTCACGTGTTTCGAGGAGGCAGTTTGAAGGAAGGAAGGACAATTTTCTTGGCAGGCTTTTTACTTTGGAGAGTGCCGCAAAACCTTCCAGGAGAGGGAAAACAGCCAGGATTATAATGCGGTATGCAATGCGTAATGAGGCTTTTTTCTACCAGGCATGTTAATAATGCTGGGATATTACAACAATTCTCGTACATTAGCGGTAGTATTTTTCCTTGCTCTGATGGTTCCCGGTAGCCCAGTAGAACACCTTTCATGAGCAGGCTAATCAATAAGGCAGGCACCCGCATATGCTTTCTAATGGAAGATTAAGCACACAGGGAAAAAAGGCATTCTTGCTGCTGTAATTGTGGCAAGGAAGTCTCTGTGATGCAAGATGAAAAGCCGCAGAGCAGAAATTATAATTTACGAAACGTGATGATGCTTAATAATGTCTTGGTGACACCGCAGTCACAGAAAGCAGATTCTAGCAGGAAAACCAGCTCATTTTCTGCACCAGCGCTGTATGTGTATGTGTTTGTGTGCTGTAGGGGAATGGAGGGGTACATAAAATAGTCAAAGCTTTAGGGGGGTTGGGGGCTTCTGACCCTGGAGGCTAAGTTGTTGACAACAGCTCCATAAGTTTGTGATGCTGGATGAGCGGAACACTGCGGGACGCATGAATGAAAGACACACCGGAGGAAAAAAAGGCCAGACCGAATGGAGGGGGGGAAAACAATAAACAAGTAAATTTGGTTAGGCTGCACTATAGGGAACTGGGAAGGTCAGCCATTCTCTCTGGGACTTATGTAGGACAACGTACCTTCGATTGATCCCAAAGGCCATTATCCAAGCTTTGATCAAGCCCTTAAGCCGGGCAGTAGGGAAGGTCACAGGTCCTTGCAGAAATTGTGTTTACTAGTATCACCCATGCTATTTACTGTTTTTTTTAGCAGGAGGAACGTTTTCCGAGCGGGCCTGCCAGATGAAAGAAGGTAAATGAGGCTTTTAAGCTCAGCTGTGAGCGCTTAGGAATATCTTTCTACTGATTAGAGCTTGGCAAATGTATTTTTTGTTTATGATTATCACAACACTGATATTGCGGAGAGTTGCAACATGCCAGAAAATAAGGGGAGTTATGATAGTTGTTCACATACTGTAAGAACAATCAATTGATTAGGCTAAATGTGGCCTATAAATAGCACACTTCCTTTGCATTATAGGTCACACAATGAATGTAATGTACTGCATAATCCTCTTAGATATCTTTTTTTTATAAGCAGTTTTGTCTGGGATGAATAAAGTTTTCTGATCCAAATCTCTCTACTACACTAGAGGTACATCCTATGGTTTGTGATTATGCAAAAAGGTCTGATATAGCGCGGCCATGTTTAAATCATGTTATATACTATTTTATCTAGTCTCGGATTTAAATTGAATGATACAACGCTGCAAGAACAGTCTTTAAAGGATTTTTTTTTTACAGAGTTCTTTTTAAAAAAGTTATACTTTCAGACTAATTGTGATATTTACTCTCAACTTGAAGTTGAAGTTTATTGTCATATGTACAGAGTACAGTGTACAGAGCACAATGAAATTCTTACTTGAACACCC
>JBBPDC010000011.1:10131743-10150701 GCA_037974485.1 Hemigrammopetersius urotaenia | reverse complement strand
AGTTACTGTGTGTTGAACAGTCTGATGGCACTGGGGTAAAAACTGTTCCTGAATCGTGTCGCGCGCGCGCGTGCGTGCGTGCGTGCGTGCGTGCGTGTGTGTGTGCGCGTGTGTATTGTCCTGAGTCTCCTGCGGAATGGCAGGAAAGTGAAAAGTGAAAGTGCAGGGTGGCTGGGGTCCTTCACTGTCACTTTTCACTTTCCTGCCATCCGCCAGGAGACTCAGGACAATACACACACGATCAATGGATATTGATCGTGTTTGTATTGTGATCAATGGATATGGGGAAACTAAAAGTCAAATTAGTTTATTAGATTATTATTCATTTATTCGCTTTTATTGTATCTGTTGACATAGCCGCATTCCAAAAGTTGATCTCTGGTTCAGGTGGGCTGTATTTCTAGACTACTATGTCCTGTCTGTGACTGGTTTCAGCTTGTACATTCAGGATTCAGAGTTTTGATAAATTGGAGATTAAGAACCTCTGAGGATCCCTTCGATTTTTTAAGCACCTTTGATGAATCGTGTTGCTGAATCATTCACTATTCTCGCTCAGATAGATGACACCAACTCCCAGGCAGAAACGCAGTATGTTATGTTTATGGACCATAAAAAAAGGTGCAACAGGAAGAAGTGTGTATTTAGACTCATTTACTGGTTTGCTTTGCTGCATGTTTAGCTGCAATTGCAATCTACCAATAAAATGCAGCCTTTTGGTTCTAATTGTTAAGTCCATCTAAATAAAGAACTCAAATTGGATTTTTTCTTTTATTTATTTACACTATTTGTTATTTTTGGTGTGATTGATAAAATATAAGGATTGATTGCACTAATGCAATAAATGCACCCATGGCCTTTTTATTTTATCAACAAGTGTTCACCATACTACACAATGCAAAAGTTACTATGTACATATATTATGGGATAAAATATTATTTTGAGTTGACCACAGTGCGTTGAGTTGATCCCCCTCCTAATCCAAATGTATTTGAGTATTTGTTTTGTATTGCAGCAAATGATAGAAACCACGGCAGCAGCCAGCTCCTGCCACCGTTGCTATTTGCCTCCTAAGAGTGAGAGCCTGTGACAGGTCTGTCTTGGAGAATTAAGTTTAGTTCAGCTATTACTATGACAGGTGGTGCAGTGTGTGTGACTGCAAGTCATTTAGTAATCGATCCCCAATATGTCGGCAGTTGGAAAGTATGAGACATTCAGGGCCATGCGAATAAAATATGAGCTTATAATGCGCCGGAGTGTATTTAATGGTTGGATAATACTAAGACAATAGCTTAACCTGCACAGCCCTGCTCACTAACTGCAAACACCTGAAGATAATAGAGATAATAAGTCATCAACAAGCTTGAAACTAATAAAAGTACAGTGACGAAGAGTGGGCTTGATAAATTCTTCCAAAACATTCTACAGGGGTACAATTCTACTCCAGCTAAGAGAAGAGATGTTGTGAAGCATGATAGGGACTGTGCATGTATAATGCAGCTGATTTCGTGCTAGGAACATCTGATTGTTAAACCAGTTTAAACAGTGTTATTCTAATGATCCTTTCAGCACATCTGAGTTCTGTGCCTCCATCTCACCACTGAATTTTCTAATTACTTCGGGAAGTGTCTAAACAGGATGTCATGCAAATTTACATCTGGTTTTAAAAGGTGCAACCCACCCATGTTTTGCTTAACCCTATCCCAAATGCACATGCATGATGGACAGAAGCACACAACTTGTAAACTGTGTGTTTAGGCTCACATGTTACATTCATACAAAGCAAGCAGGCATTATTTTAAAGTCATATGGTGCACTCAATTATGTTTTTATCTAAAACAGTTAAGTGCAGAACATTTTGTTTTTGTAGGCTGATCGGACCAATACTGATATAAACTGATGACGAGTATTGGATTGACACACCCTAAACTTTCAGTTCTCCAGATTGAAATACCCTACAGCTTTTGGTAGTTTTAACTGAATCGTATTATTTGTGGTGATTTGAACGCCATGGAGTAAATCTAGTTGTGAGATGAGTGTTCTGTTTGAACTATTCATGCTCCGCCCACTGATGCATTTTTTCTCTAGCTAGGTTGGATAAGCTTTTCAGAACACCAGCAGAAATCACATTCACTCAATATAATGAGAAATTATACTGGTCAACACCCTGCCTTTTTTTAAATATAAATAAATTATTCAAGTTGAACAACTGAGTCTGATTGGTTCTTTCATTATGACCTCTCACACACACTCAAAATAAATTTTTTTTGGACCTCTACACATACACAATATATACAAAGTGTTGGGCCATTCATTTTGACCAATCCATGCTTCCAACTTTGTGGACACAGTTTAAGGGATGAACCTTATCTATTCCAGCATAACTGCCCCAGTGCACAAAGCGCGCTCCATAAAGACATGGCTGGATGAGTTTGGTGTGGAAGAATTGACTGGCCCTGACCTCAACCCCAACCAGCACTTTTGGGATGAACTGGAATGGCGATTGTGAGCTAGGCTTTCTTCTTCAACATCAGTGCCTGATCTAATAACTCCTCTACAAAATGAATGGGCACAAATTCCTACAGAAACACTCCAAATCATTGTGGAACACCTTTCAATAACACTGGAAGCTGTTATAGCTACAGAGTGGGGATGAACTCCATCTTAAAGTCTATGTATTTGAATGCAATGTCATTCAAGTCCCTGTTGGTGTAATGGTAAGGCGTCCCAATACTTTTTTTCCATATAGTGTTACTTTGCGTGGGACTCCAGAAACAATAAATCCACCCTGTAAAGACATATTTGTAGGCAAAGCAGTTGTGCCTAATAAAATCATGTCAGTGTCACTGAGAATAATCCACCACCCAGATAACACCTGTTCAGTGGTTGTCTCATGAGGGTGCTGACCATTGATGAACAGGGTAAATGGGGCTAACAGTGAGGGGCCTAAACACGATGCAGATGCAGATGCAGATGCAGAGGAACAGATGGACTACAGTCTGTTGTTGCAAACGGCATAGCGCGCCTTTATGGCTAGAAGAGCTGGTAAGATGGACAATGAGCGTTGATACAAGGTAGACGTACTTAATGAAGTGAATGTTTGGTGCAGATGTGTACTGCGATGGAAAAATGTGTCAATGGCAGCATCATTTTTTGTCCAGCCCTAGTATTTTTCGACAGGCAGACAGTAGTGTTCATATTTAATTCAGGCTCCATTTCATCTGAGAGCAGTGTTAGCATTCTATGATCATTTTTTTTCTTTAACATCAATCTCCTTTGTATGCTCAGACGACTGTTGCGATGGATAGAGGCCAAGCAGATGTATCCCTTTTAACTATATACTGAGCAGCACCATCTGCTCTCTCACTGTATGATTTATATCTAGGTGATGTTAATATGGCCCAGAAATCAATCAAGAAGCAACAGGCGATGAATGGCCTATGATAGAGGCGTGACAGATGAAGATATATCCACATCAGCCTCACTGCCAAATAAGCCAGATTTATTTCAGTCCAATGAAGGAAAGCAAGGAGCGCTGATGTGACAGAGGGACCGTACCCTCTCTTTTCTTGTCTTCTACTCTCTTTCATTTGTCCCCCACCCCCATTTCCTCTTTTTCCCCCTGTCTGGGTAAAAATCCTCTGGCTTAAATTATTAATATGCCACCCTGCAGTAGATTTGTACAGCCTAACACTTGTATTAAATTACTTATGCCATCAGTCATCCTTTAGAGGGGTTTTCTTTTAATTCGAGAGTCAGGAGATGCTCCTACACTCACTTGCAGACAATGTTAAGTTTATGATTACTCACTCCACCACTCTCTCTCCAGCTCTGTCCCTCCCTCGCACATCCTCACATCCTGCTGTGCCAAACAACAACTCTCTAAATGTCATTAAGCTGATCGTTCAGACGCTTCACATTTATAATATTTGTCAGCAAGCCCTGACAGTGACATTGTATTAGTCGCAGGTGCCACAGACTCATAGCCATTTACTTGCATGCTGAGACCGCCTGCCAGAGATGTCTTTTGATCATATCAGTTTGCAGCGTAGATGGAGGAGAGATGGTTGACCTGCAGTGATCCGGAGTTTATTAGGCCTGCATGTTTTGAAAAGCCACCCGTATACCAGTCACTCAAGCAGAGCCCACAATCCTGCGCCAAATGTGTTATAACTGACACTTTCTGTCTCTGCGGAGAGACATAATCTTGTCTGCAGTACCTCGGGGTGTTTCAGTGATGTGCCCTTCACAATCGCACTCCCCCATCGCTGCCTGACTGCTGGGCTGACTGCGTTATTAGTATTAATGCTAGAATTTGATCGGCAATCTTTTGCTGCTGTTTGAAATCCTGTCATCCTATTGTTTTGGGGGACATTAGTCATGGCTTAAGCACTGCCTTTTTGAAATAGAAAATGAAAGGTCCCAGTAAGACTTTTTGCAAAATGTTAGAGAATTAGATTTAGAGGGAAGAGCGGGCTAGCCTTGGGAGGACGAGTGACAAATGAGCAAAAACAATTCCTGTCTCTCCTCCGGGGTTCGACTGCTGAAACTACTGTTGGGTGATACTGATTGTATTTAATATCCCAGTTTTCCAAATGTATGATTGTAATTTTTATCTGCAATTTTGTATTAATAAAGTTTGCTTTCTGAGTGATGTTCCAGTAAAATAATATCACATGAATATCCCCTAAATCTGCTTAGAGCTGCAGTTGCTCATCATCTGTGAGGAGCCCACAGGTTAGACACAGATTCTATTCACAGTATCTGTGAATCATCACTTCAAGGTCATCCAGAATGACATTTTTTTCTAACAATGTTTGTCCCACTCATTGAAAATCAAATTGTGTTTGTTTGTTTCCTCAGTTCTTAATTATATTGGTGGAAAATCTGTTAAGACATTTATGAAGTTCAAACCAGTGGGAGAATTTGCTTGGTTTTATCTACTTACATATCACAGGGGAAAATTCAGCCCTGATTGCCTTCTTTTCCTTTAGGCAGTTCAAGAATGTAACCCTATTGCTTCTAACTAAATCAAATTAATAAAAATTAAAGACTTGTATTTTCTAGTCTCCAGGTGTCATTAGGGTTTCCCTCTGGTTATGTGACACTAATGCTGTATAGGCATTAAAGTGATAGATATATTCTTTTACTTTTCAGTGGCAATTACTGAAACTCTGGCTCTTCTCTCAGTGCTTTTAGTTTAAGGTAGAACGTAAAAGGCTCACATTAATAGCCTACAGTGCTCCCTTTCCTCATTTGTTTAATCACTAATGTGGTGCTCAGTGAACCATCTTAGAGGCAGATTGACACCATTTTTATGGGTCTCTCATTAATGTCATGCAATCTTGTATCCTCATACAAATATCTGTATGTGACATTCTGACAGATCGCCAGCTCTGGAAATGCCACGTGGTGGAGACTTTAATATGGGACTGTTATTTGCTTATTGCTGTCAATAATTAGTTGAGAAAGTGTCTGGTTAGCTGATGGGCTACTAATGTCTAATAATTATTAAGACACACATGCGCACCCACACCAACCTCTTCACACACAGTGTAAGATGGTACTTGAATGGTTGTGAATACTAAGAGTACACAGGATTACAGCAGTCTTGGCACTGATGGGAAATCAATGTTTGTGTGTGTGTGTGTGTGTGTGTGTGTGTGTGTGTGTGTCTGACCAAGTCTGAGCATTCCTTTGTAATTACCATCACTACCATATGGATTCTAGAGCTTGTTACAATATATCTCAGTCACTCATCTATGTGATCTATGTGATTTAATGACTGTCCTTGTTATTGTAGGCCACCATTCTAATAATGAGAATTAAGTTTTAGATGAAGATGACCTGATGGTAAAGCCCTTTTAGTAAACAATATGAGATTTTGTATTTATTACTAGAAGCAATAATTAAGTAAAATTAATGATATGTATACAGTCATATGCAAATGCTTAAACAGCAAACTTGTACAATTTCATTTTGATTTTCAAATAATTACATATTTACAGGGAACTTAAATTGCATTTTTATGCAAATTTCTCTGCACAGTTAATTGTTATTATAACACATTTTCATACAGTACACTGAAAACTCTGAGGTAGTCTAAATAGAGGTCTTGGTTTTTGTATGAGGAACGGAATATAGCATCAAAGTAAAGGAGTTCATTCCCAAATTTAACATTGCTTTCACAAATATCCTTTTTTCATTAAATACTTTTGGGAATAGGCTTTATACATAATAATGCTATATCATGGTTAATTACCCTTTTATTAGAGATATACAAATAGTTTTTTGACAGCAGCTGTTATTAATACACTCAAAATGCATTGACTTTAATATGGAGTTGGTCCCCCTTTAGAGCTGTAACAGCTTCCACTCTTCTTGGAAGGCTTTCACATGATTTTGTAGTTTCTGTAGGAATTTGTGCCCATTCATTCTGTAGAGCCTTTATGAGGTCAGTCACTAATGTTGGATGAGAAGTCCTGGCTCACAATTTCTGTTCTAGTTCATCCCAAAGGTGTTGGATGGGGTTGAGGTCGGGGCTCTGTGTGGGCCAGTCAGGTTCTTCCTCACCAAACTCATCCAACCATGTATTTATGGAGCTTGCTATGTGCACTACAACACAGTCATGCTGGAATAGAAAAGGTTCTTACCCAAACTTTGAAGCATTGTGGTCAAAAATGTCTTGGTATGCTGAAGCATTAAAACCCCTTCACTGGAAGTAAGAGACCCTGAAAAACAGTACTTTTGTCTATATAGTGTTCCTCTTAATGCCCAAAATATTAAAAATATCTCAGACTCACTCTCCTCTCTCTACTTCTTCTCTTTTATGTGGATGAATTTTGACCAGCATGAGTCTTTTTTTTTAACGTGCATTACCAACTTGTATTAAGGCTAAGCAGCCACATCTGGGCACTAACCCTGACAGCCACAAAATAAATACATTAAATCATGGATTCTATATGGACAGAGCACCATTGATTGGGACTGCATAATTGAAGGTTTGAAATGGTACAGCAAGTGGCCATGAATCTCTGGAAAAAAGTAGGCTTGTAGGCTTTGCCTCGTTCTGTGGTTTGAGGCACTGTGATATTTTTGGCCGTGCCCTAAACGCCCATTTTCTTTTTCTTGTGAAGTCTCAAAAGCATGCGTTTTTCCTCTCGATAACCTTTTCCCCCTCTAGTCCTAGAAGCAAATCAAGCGTCTTTTTCGACAAATGGAACACAGTAGAAAAGTATCTGACCTACTGCCACTCTAAATAACAAAGTGCTTCCAACAATTGTTTACCTTAACCAAATAGCCATGTTCTGGACAATGAAGGACAAATGATAGACTCGCCCTGTGAATGAGTAACCACTTGTTATTCATAGGTTTGATATGGGTGTTTTATCAAACTTACTCAAATGGCAGCCAGAAGAAATATAGGGAAAAGCTGTGCAGCGAAATGTTTCTCGCTACTGATGGTTAACTTCAACTGCAGTGAGAGCCAGTAGTAGATATCTAGGGGAATCATTCAGAGTGTCATATATCACTTTGCTGTCAGGTACATGAGAAGGAGCCCCCAAAAAATGAATAAAATAAAATAAAAAAAGTTGCATGGTGTAGCCCAGTGGCTAGCAGTCATAGCTTGAGGCGAATTGGGTATAGACGATGTGGTGTTAGTTTGCAAAAACACAAGTCCCAGTGTCCAGAGACTATGTATGCATAAGCATCAGAGCTAAACGAGCTGCCGTAAGCGGCCCAGTGCTGCAGAGGTGCTGCTATCTCGCTAGCATCAGTGTAAGGTGCTCTGGGAAATCACCTAGCGAAGCCTGGGAGTGGAGCTTTTCATAGCTGCAAAGCTTGAAAAATCCAATTCCAGCATCTCCAGTCTCTGTGGAGCCCAATACTTTGCAAAGGATGATGGGATAGCCGAGATATAGGCTAGGTTAAACGTGCGGATGTGTAAACACATGGGCACTAATGCAAGGCGGATAAGCCACGAATATTTGTTGTCTTAGCGTGTTGGACATCAGAAAACATCAAACCAAAAATTGGGTTCACGAGAGGTGATGAGCAGAGTGAGAATGAGTGAGAATAAAAATGGATAAACCTGCTGATAATGAGTGCATAATTTCCAGTCATTACAAAGTCTGCAGGCTTCCTGCCATGAAAACAAAAGCTGGTTTGTTATTCTGTGCTGGTCCACAGACAGAGGAAATTCTCACTCACATTGGACAGTCTTATGCTCCTATACAGTCTCTCTCTCTCTCTTTCTTTCTTTCTCTCCCTCCATCACTCTTTCTCTCTCTGTCCCCAACACCATTTCTCTCTCGCTCGTTCGCTGAGGAACGCCTGCAGTCTTTACAGCAGTGCCTCATTCCTAACCAGCCATCTGAAGAGAGAGAGACAGATAGAGAAGTGGGTGTGCACGCATGCGCACGCATGTGAGAGAGAGAGCATAAGTAAGAGACCTTGAGAGAGAATGTGTGTCAGACAAGAGACAGACAGAACATCAGAGAGACAGAATGTGTGAGAGAGACAGGCAGGAAAAATGTATGAGACACAACATACATTTTATTGCCAAAAAAATTCGCTCACCTGCCTTTACTCGCATATGAGCTTAAGTAATATTCCATTCTTAACCCATAGAGTTGATGTCCACTCTTTGCAGCTATAACAGCCTCAACTCTTCTGGGCATGCTCTCCACAAGGTTTAGGAGTGTGTTTATGGGAATTCCTGACCATTCTTCCAAAAGCACATTTGTGAGGTCAGACACTGATGTTGGACGAGAAGGCCTGGCTCGCAGTCTTCACTCTAATTCATCCCAAAGGTGCTCTATCGGGTTGAGGGTTGTGCAGGCCAGTCAAGTTCTTCCACAACAAACTCGCTCTTCCATGTCTTTACAGACCTCGCTTTGTGCACAGTCTTGTTGGAACAGGAAGCGGCCGCCCCCAACCTCCCCAAACTGTTTCCACAAAGTCGGGAGCATGAAAATGTCCAAAATCTCTTGTTCTGCTGAAACATTCAGAGTTCCTCCCAGCTCCGGAAAAACAGCTCCACACCATATTCCCCCTCCACCAAACTTCACGCTCAACACAATGCAGACAAGTACCGTTCTCCTGGCAAACACCAAACCCAGAAGCATGTTTCATCACACCAGAGAATGCCTCCAGTCCAGTGGCTGTGTGATTTACACCACTGCATCCAACGCTTTGCATTGCACTTGGTAATGTATGGCTTGGATGCAGCTGCTTGGCCATGGAAACCCATTCCATGAAGCTCTCTATGCTGTTCTTGAGCTAATCTGAAGGTCCTCCGCGCACTACGTGCCTCAGCGTCTGCTGACCACACTCTGTCAGTTTACGTGGCACCACTTTGTGGCTGAGTTGCTGTCGTTCCCAATCACTTTGACTTTGTAATAAAACCACTGACAGTTGACTGTGGGATTTTTATTAATGAGGAAATTTCATGACTGGACTTGCTGCACAAGTGGCATCCTATCACAGTCCCATGCTGGAATACACTGAGCTCCTGAGAGCGACCCATTTTTTCACAAATGTTTGTAGGGCGGTCTGCATACCTAGGTTATACACTTGTGGCCATGGACACGACTGTACACCCGAAAGTAATTATTTCAATGGGTGAGTGAATACTTTTGGCAATAAAGTGTAATCTCCCAGTTTTACGCGGATCAGGAGTTGTGGATTCAGTCACACGCAGATTTTTTTGAGAACTCACAGTTTTACATGGAAATCCACACAATAACGTGGAAATTGCAAATATCCTCCGCCTTTTTTGTGGCCATAAATAAATGTATATTTTCACACAAGGGGACCCGTTCACCTCGCCGCAGTGTGCCAATACTTTTGTCCTTCAAGTTGCATATCTTAAATTCAAATACAGGTTTACTTTTACATTTTCTTTAAGGATAATGCATTAAACTGTGTTTAAAATGACAGAGTGTTCTGGGGGTATAGTTATGGCTTACACTATAAAAATAGGCTTTTTTTAACCATTTTTCCCCCCAAACTTTTGTAATGTAACCACAGCGAAAAACAAGGGATTACTGTATATGAAAGAGACAGACAATGTATGAGAGACAAATTGTGTATAAAAACAGAGGCAGACAGAATTCAAGAGAGAGTTTCTGAGTGAGCAAGAGTGAGAGAGAGCCAGTCTCGGTAAGAGAGAGAGAAACAGTGAATGAGAAAAAGACAGATATTTAAAATGTATGATAAAGTAAGAGAGACAGAATGTGTGTGAGAGGCAGTTTGACTTGGAGAGAGAGAGAGAGAGAGAGGTGACGGGGTTGTTGGGGTTGGGTGGTGTAGACAGTGTTATAGATGTCTCCGTTTAGAGTGACCGTTTCTTCTGGCTGCTTTATCCGTTGTGAGCAGGCGGTGGTGTGGCCGCAGGAGCTGAGCCTGAAGGCCCTGCTGGGGCCGCGCTGAGGGGAGATGTGAGAGAAAGCTGAGCGCCAGAGCGTAGCGCACTGCTACACGCTAACGGCTAGCCTGAGAGGAATTTTAGAAAGCCTGATTATGCTGCAGTGGGGAGAGGAGCCAGAGAGAGGAGGAAAGGCAGAGAGGGGATTGGAGAGAAGCGGATAAGTCAGTGGACAAGATGTCCATCAAAAATCATGCTGCGAGCTTTTCAATGTGTGTTGTGCGCGTGAGCATGTGAGTGTGTGTGTGCTTGTTCATGTATGCTCAGTCACTGTGTCTAAATCTAATCAGACACCCTGACATTAAATTATATGTCATAATTGATTTGAAAATACCATGCTATGGCAAACATTTACGCATCCTGCATCCCTGTGGATTCACCACCGTATTAGCTTCGCCATTAAAGTTGAAATGTTATCTAGGCTATTAAAATTCATCCCTAAAGTTTCCAATCATATTTCCACAGTTTCATTAAAACAGCGTAGGTGTATCTGTATATAGGGGATAGAAGGGCAAATGCAATTATGTCTTCTGGTTTTGGAAAAATAGTTTAATTAGCTCTGTAATCCTGCTCCACAAATTTTGTAATTTATAACTTTCAGCAGCGTATTTTGCTGAACTTCCAATGTTAATTTTGTTTCATGATGTGTGAACCCTCAGTTAACTGAAACTACATCGTGCATTTCATTAACCCTTAAACTCAAATTCATGCACCTAATTGCAGTTTGCAAGTAATGCATAATTTCTGAGAAACTTGATAGTTTCACAGAACAGTTTGAAATTAATCATTACATGGAACACATTCAGTTATTGGAAGATAACAGTAGTGGATATTATCTACTGTTCTGTGGGGAAGTACTGTTCTGGATATACAAAAGCATCTCAAATAATCGTTTTGTCAGCATTTGCATCTAACTTTTGTGTCAAGAGAAGAGGACATATTAAACAGATCACAATAGAGCAAACACTGGAAAAAACAGCACTTTACTGTGGTTAACACATCTTTTTATTTCTTGGCCATGATGTGGCAAAAAGTTCATTTGATATGATTGCATGTTATGTCACCTCGCAACTGTTGCATCTGAATTTTAGTCTAGTTTTAAGTTAACTGAAAGTGACTACATTATGAACCATGAGTGAAAATTAGCTCCATAAACTGACTCGAGACTTAAATCAGACTTTACCTTGATTTTTCGCTACTTGGATGAAACACACATACAAATTAGTCCCATGAAGCAGAGACACAGGTCCTGAACTGGCTCAAGACTTAAAGCGGGCTAGCACTTGACTTATCACTACTTATATTCTAGGTATGACTTTAAATAACTTCGATGTTTTGCCACTTAAGTAGTGGAATGAACTTCCTTTGACCTTTTAGACCATTAGAGTTCCTTGCTGTGTTCAAACAGTGACTGAAGACCCACATCTTCACCCACCGTAAAAATAAATTGTCTTCTCTGAGTATTCTGAGAGGGTCCTGGTGGAATAGTATCTTAAATTCTGGTTAATTCTTTGTTTTCTAGCAGCTCTTAATTTAATTCTGTGTTTACTGATGTGAGGGTTTTATTTATAGACTACAAAGCATCCATGAAATAAGAGCATCTGCCAAATACCATAATTGTAAATAGAATAAAAAAAATAAAGAATGAGTCATTAATCAAGATATAGATTCTTATAACTTATTTTAAAAATCTAATGTTCTATTATTTTGCTATTGGAGATATATTATAGTCGAGGATGTCTTCTCCACTTTTGTAGATGTGTCATAAATGGACATTGTCCACAACCTGAAGCCCCGAGGAGTGTTTTCTGAAGGTAACAATATCTGTTGAGCAGAAAATCAAAACGTAACATTTCCAGCACCAGTGCTTCCACTGTGATTAAACTTGACCCCTTTTGTCCAAGCACAGGCACATAAAAGGATAGCGAGGCTATTATGGCTATTATGAGGCTATTATGTGTGTTGCCATATGCTGTGAGAGACATGCCTATATACTAAATACACTACAGTGTTCTACACCTGCGAGTTGTGACAGCTTAAAACCAAACTACGCTATATGGACAAATGTATTGGGTCACACCTGTTTTGTTTAGTGTTGTCCTGTCCAGAATGTCATATTAGGCATTTTAAAAAGTAGTGGATTTTACAGTAATGTTAAGTATGTGAGTTTCATGTAAACTTAAAGCCATAAATATATATTTATGAAGGGCTAGGGGCTTGCAAACTCAGACATTATTATTCATATACCATGTGCATGTCTGAAGGTATGAAACAGTGTCGAATTAGATCACAGTTAACTTCACAGACATAAATTGCCATGTGCTGTAAATACAGCTTCAGGAAAAAACAATCTCGGAAAAGTTTTTTAGTTTATAAGCAGTCTTTAATTTATAAGTAAGTTTTCTAACTAAAGATATGTAACTAGACCAAAATTGACTACTGAATAATAAGCCAGTGGTTTAAGACATTAAAAGTTTATGTGTGAGTTGGATGTGTTCTGCTGTCAATGGCATCTGGTGTAATGTTATTGCCAACGACTTTGTTCTTGCAATTTCATCTGTTTTGATCACAGTTTTCACACCACCGTACATAAAGCAGTAAAACTGACTTTCCTCCACGATGTGCTGCTACACTGCACCCAGTGATGTGGATGACTATTCACAGTTCAGGAGGGGGCCAGGTGCAAGCGGCAAAAACGTATTATAAACTAATGGAATCTCTTACTTCTCAAAGTGGGCATTTTTCCAGAGACATATTAAACCTAGTTGCAGAAGAAAAGCATTTCGCTTGACAGTCCCCACTGACTGTTGTAATTGAATTCAAGGCTAGGCTTCATTTGTGTCCATGATGCCATTCCCAGCGTGATCGTTATGTACGTTATTTAAATATATAAAGAAGTGGATGAAGAACTGAATGCAGGGGTGGAAATTATAAGGGGAATTACAGGAAATCTTGAGTAATTGTCCCTTATGGGGAATTACCATTTATTATCAGTGACAGCTTGTCAGATGGCAAGTCTAAAGCTAAGATGGCAAGCCAAGAGAATTTCTTTAGTCTAAAAGATCAAGGGGGTGGAGGGAAGGAAATGTAGCCATTATTAAGATTGGCTGTGATGTTAAAATGTGCGTTTATGTGTCCTTGTTTCGTATTTTTATTATTTAGATGTCAGTCATTGCAATACAAAACATGGAGACGTGAACGAGCTCTGAATCCGTGCATCTCTTAATACTTTATTATTTACAGATGAATGCAACGGTAATAACAAAACTCACGCGAACAAATATCAGGCCTCGGCTAATGAGTTTAAGTACACCTCATCAAACACACTTAAAGCTATTTAAAGGAATCACAATACACTCCGGAAAGCCAGTCAGCTGCAATTACTGGAACTGATGGCAAATTAGGCGGTCTTATCACGTTATCAGACTGGCGAGCAGTGACAGAGAGGGAGAGGGAGGGAGAGAGAGAGAATGAGAGAGTGGTTTGTGCTCCACTGGTGCAACAACATCAGCAGGCCATCTCCCGGGGCAAACCAGTGCTAACGTAGCTTCTCCTGTGAAGCTGAACCAGGCAAGTCCTCAGTCCCCAGTGTGAAGTGCTAAGCATGCTCCTCTTCTCAGTGAAGAGAGATGGAAGTGAGATGGACACAGTGAACTTCGCAGGGTGGCACAGTGTGAACTTCAACAAGAAGAAAAAGAAGTACAAGAAAAAAGAACAAAAAAAGAAAAAGAAGTATTCCACCAGTGAAAAAGGGCAGTAGTTTATGGATCCGTAGGTGTTATAATAATCCAGTATATAACAGACTTTAGACGAATAACTTGCTATAGTTTAAACTTGTTTAATGTTTAGGGTACACTGAATAGATACATTTTGTATGTATACACAGACAAGGAGAAAAAAAATAAGAGAGAGCATAATTGTTTTCTGGGAATGGGAGTGTGTCTGTGTAAAATGTGCAGGTCACTATTGTTTTATACACCATTTCAAAATTCCAACCAAAATTTTTGGGAGAAAATTTAAAAATAATACATATAATTAATTTATTATACCTTGGAAACACTCTTACATCATTTTACATTAGCAACAATTAAAATAGTTAAGAGCACAGTGTGTGCTTGTGTGACTCTGTTCCATCCCATCAGAAACTGAATCAGGAGTGAAGCTGCTGGAATACGGCACATAGAAAAGCTGCTCTACAAACACTACTGCACTCACAACACAT
The DNA here is from genome assembly GCA_037974485.1 of Hemigrammopetersius urotaenia. NCBI lineage: Eukaryota > Metazoa > Chordata > Actinopteri > Characiformes > Alestidae > Hemigrammopetersius > Hemigrammopetersius urotaenia. Next base: position 10,136,053 of record JBBPDC010000011.1, on the reverse strand, counting down.
ATGGAGGGATTTCTTATTTTAACTGTGCATTTTATACTCACTCACTGCCACAAATTGTACAACCATTAAACAGAAAAAAGATAAAGTGGTCTCATATTTTTTCCACCAAATTGCCAGGGAAACACTCTATCTGGCAACATTTACAGTGAAGAGAAGGACTGAGATCAATGAGGTAATGGGCAATTGAAAATGTTATCAAATAAAAATAAAATCTATGTTCTTGCTGGGAAGGTACATGTTGATTTATAGTAAAGAACCACTTTCAAAGGTTCTTTAAAGAACACCATCTACCAGGTTCTTCATCACGGACCACTTAACCATGCAAAGAACTATGTTTGAGTTTTAAATACTGCAATTGTAAAATTACAATATATCAAGATGTTTTCGCGATACACAATATGACTCATGATAATTGTATTTTTCTGAAGGTTGAACAGTTGGAGCACTCTTTAAAAAGAAATAACAATAGTTCCACATTTAACATGCTATCAAAACTATTAATATAATGATTTTAGCTCAACAGTTTGCACGCTGTGCTGCACTAAATCAAACAGGACTAATTAAGCTCTCTTTGTAATGAAACAATAAAACATGCAGGTGGTCAAAATACTCCACAACATGCTCCGAAAAGCATATTGTGAGGCAATTAATGCTAATTGCTCAGCCCGACTACAAGACTAGGTCAAGTTTAAGAAGAAAGTTACATATTTAGGAGATGACCGTGGGCATAAGGTATCAATACAACATTGCAGCCTTATTTTAATTGCACTCAATCTCTTAGCAAGCAAAATAGGTTAACACTCATTGCTCTTGCATATTTGATTGCGTCCTCTCAGGTTTCTTGTGTGCGCGCGCTGGATAGACGTGTACAGTGGGAATGAGGGAGCCGGAGCAAGAGAGGGATTCCAGCGTTTGCCCATTCCCAGGCTTTGTGTCAACTGCAATGACATCTGGTACATTTGCCGACAGCTAGAGATTCTTGGATTATGCGCTTACAAGAGTGCAGCGGTGTCTCATTTAACAACATAATCATCTTATGAAGATGCCAGTGTTTCATCCCAGCCTCGTTATAAAGCTTAGCAATCTGTCTGTCTCGTTTTCTCTGCCTTGCTCTCGCCTTCTCATTTTTTTCTTTTTTTTTCTTCCTTACTGTCTAGCTCTGTTGTCCTCTTTCTCACTTTTCTCGCCATTCTTTCAACTAGCCCCCCCCCCCCCCTTTTCCCTACTGCTCCTTCTCAGAATTTCCATTTACAATATAAATATCTACAACATACATTCTCCCTTTGAGGATTCTCTCTCTCTCTCACGCGTGCGTATGTTGATTTCATCAGTTCTTTACTCAAGGTTAACTGAGCCTTATCCTGGAAAACAGCGAAAAAGAGAGTGCAAAGAAAGCGAAGGGATAGCGGGCAGAGAGAGGGAGAAAGAGGCAGAGAGAGATTGGTGCACACAGAGTTCAATCAACATTTCATCAAGGTCTCTCATATCCTTTTTACAACAAACAAACCAAAACAGCTTGCGGGAAAGAAATGAAGGCCATGGCCCCACTCTGTAGGGTTCAAGGACAGCAAGAACATCATCAAAAAGGTCCTGATCCTTGATTCAGTATGGAGCAATTCTCCCTCAGCACCCCCAAGCCCCCCCTCAAGTCACTGCCACCCAAATCAAGAGCTTATTATCCACTTCAGTGGTCAATGTTATAGAAATGAAAGACATTACTCTTCAGGCAATGGGCAGTCAACTCAAATTGATTATATTTTTACCCCAGTTACAGTTTGAAGGATGCTGATAAAACAGTGTGATTGAATGAACTCATTACACACACCCACACACACACACACACCCTCAGAGGCTAAACACAACATTTTCTTTTACGTGAAATTAACTTAAAAAGTGGTATGTAATGCAGTAGAAGTTTCTGACTATGCCAGATAAATAAATGGTTTGCATTAGTACTGAGACTTTGTAAACTGCAAACATCACTTAACCATTCGTTTTTTTGAAACTGCTAGCATCATGATGTGAACTAGTGGATGTGTAAACTTCCAGCCTCATGCCAGGTTCCCATTTAGAAGAAGGACATCCAGCTCAGCATGTTCTTTCTTAACAAATACAAAAAGCAGCTCTAGCAGTATGTAACTGAAGAAATATCTTGCAGTTTCACTTCTCCTGTCTCTGCCTGTCTCTGCTGTGGGGTGAGAGGAGGAAAAACAATATTGGGCTTGTCTGGAACTGACATGATGTGAGGTAGCACCACATTGCAGAAGTGCTGACGCCGGGCGGTCCGTCCAGCCGGTGGTGAGCGAGGTGACCGATGCGCATTTCCTGCAGCACGTCTCGCTTGCTCGTGGTGCAGCCTCACTCAGGCGCACAGATTGGGTTGACGGAAGAACCTGCTGCACGGTTTGATGGACGGATGGAGTGATTGTTTTTTTTCTCCCGTTCCCTCTGTTCCCTCCCCACTTTACCACAAAGTGGCACAGCAACCCCTTTGTCAGCAGAAAATGCCTGCCTTTATTTAATTCTGGAAGGAACAAACTTTTGTGTGTGTGTGTCTGTGTCTGTGTGTGTGTCTGTGTGTGTGTCTGTGTGTGTGGGAGGAATTTATTGCATTCATTTATGTCAGATACAACAGAGTCTGGTGCCATATGTTGTGTTCATTTAACTAGACTCTTTGCAAACTCCAAACAAAACTTAAGAAGCTTCCACTGTTGGTTTGTACATTGGCCATCTGTAACTAATATGCATTCATTTACTATACTAATAATAGTCATTGCCAAATCTAAAGTGCTGTAATTACTAGATGTTATGGAGTAGTGCGATTTTACTGTACAGCACTACTCATCCTCTGTGGTTCTCAAAACCCGGTCCTGTAAATTGTTCAATATTTCATTTGATTTATTATATGTGTGAAATACTGTTTGGATTTGAATCAAGGTTTAAATAAGGGATAGCTCTAAAACCTACAGTACCAGTCTAAAGTTTGGACACATTCAACAATTTCCTTTTTTTTTTATTATTGACTACAGCTTTGCTCACTCCTGACATTTTTTCAATCAGATTCAAGAGGTTTCGGCCTGGAATGGTATTTAAATAGCAGGTGCTCTTTGTCAAGAGTCATTAGTGGAATTTCTTGCCTTCTTAATGTGTTTGGGATCATCAGTTGTGATGGCCGGGTTGCTACACAGTTGGTGATCCTATGCTACTACGGTTCTACTCCACATTATGATAAGAACCCCTTAACTAAGTAAAAAAAAAATCTTATTACATCATTATCTTATTACTCTTTTTTTGTTTTTACTGCATAATTCCATTTTACTTCACCATTTTGTTTGTTTTCAATATGAATCTACAGTGTAGAAAATCAAAGAAAAAACATTGAATGGGTGTGTCCAAACTTTTGACTGGTAGTGTAAGAAGAAAGTTCATTTTAACATATATCTATGTTATTTTCTCCAGCTAGTTATACTAATGTCATAACCTACATCACCAGCTACTGTTGTTATTTAAAACCAGGAGTATTTAGGGCCAGTGTCCAGAACACTTTGGTGATTGCCTTGCTCAAACACAACTACTAAACCTGCCGATTAACAAATGAGCTGAAAGCAGAGAAATCGCCAAACTCTGCTCAACAGTGGCCTGCTGAACGGTGGGTGGTGCAGAGTCAGAGTGTTTTTTGCCCAGAGCATAGGTTGTTGGAAAATCAGAGCATAAGTGTTTTCTCTTGCTCTGATATTGCATAATCCAGCAGTTTCCAATACATACTGCTGCTTTACAAGAGTGATACAGTGGGTTAACAGCAACAGCCTCCATGCACTGGCCAGTTATACACACAACATAGAGTAAGCCATTGATTGTATCATTCAGAAAGTCTCTCTTACATACCTTTAGCTTAGAAAAATTATATCATAATTATAATTTTATATCATAAGTCATAGGGTTTCATTTATTATAGAATGCCCTGAACAAAGGGTGGACATTTTTTTCCATTCCAATCCATTCACATACTTTGTTGACAATTGAATGTCCCTGCTCACAAAAGTATTTACCACATTGTACTTGGCATAGTCTAAATACGATGAGGGAAACAAGTCTTCAGCTCTCTCTTTTTTTATCTGATGAGATGAAAATTTCCACTAATGTCTACATTTATCACTCCATTCATGTTTCCTTCAAGGTGTGTGTATGTATATATATCATATCCAATCCAACTTTATTTATATAGCACATTTCAACAACTAAAACAGTTTCCAAAGTGCTGCACAAAAGGATAAAAATAAGATGCCACATACTTAATTTAGCATCACTAG
>JBBPDC010000011.1:10068539-10079923 GCA_037974485.1 Hemigrammopetersius urotaenia | reverse complement strand
CTTAAAATTATATTTAAAGGAAAATAAAATTTCACTCCTCAGGGGCCCTCCCCCCACTTGGGGCCCTGGTAATTTAGCCCCACTTTCACCCAACTATGACGCCCCTGCCTGTTGGTGTAATGGTCAGGTGTCCGAATAATTTTGTCTTTATAGTGTATTCTGAATAAACACAGTTTCTAAGATTGTGCATCACTGATATTGGTACATTTTTACCTCTGATAGTTTAAAGCTGAATCACCTCAAATACATGTTCAGCTTAAAGTACATAATTATGATTAGGTTCAATTCAATATTCAGGGATAGGTTAAGGCCAACACAATGAATAAGGTGATCAATAGCTGAGCATTAGTTAAATGTCTATTAGCATCTCTTGGGAAACATGAATGGAAGAGGCCATCTTTCTTGTTTTCATTCTCCTTCATATTTTCTCTCAAAAAGTTCCTTTCTTGTGATAATATGCAAAGCTACTTCGTAAATTCATCTGTTGAAACAATTCCCCCACACACACACACACACACACACACACACACACACACACACACACACACACACACACACACACACACACACACAGTTTAAGAGGTTCTCAAAATATTCCTTTACTGGAACATTTTCCTTAATTTCTCTCAATTACGTCTGATGTCTCAAAGATGTTGTGCCAAATTCCTAATCAGAAAGTTAATGAATAAATGTATTCATTCTATGAGAAAGTATTCCTTGCGGTACTTGCACAAAGAGTGCTTCTTTTGTGTTTGTTAAGGGGACAAATAAGCAGAATTGCAGACATCTGCACAGATGGGTGCTCTCAGTGAAAACCAGATGAAAATATCATTTCCATTAGGCATTTTCCTTTTTCATTTCTCTCTCTCTCTCTCCCTCTCTCTCAAACTCTCTCCCTCCTCCCTCCCTCCTTCTCTCCCAATTAAGATTTCAAAAGCTGAAGCTCATGCTCAGAATCTTCCATTAACTTCCCATATCCGCGATCTGCTGAACAACATGGTGGTTGTAGAGGGGCACAATGGCAGCCATGCACCGAAAGGCCAAGTGTGAGGTCCTTTTGACTCAGAAATAGAAACTAGCATTTTCCACTCAACCCGGTTCAGTGAAAGGTCGTATAGTAGCATTTCCTTCGATGCTAACAAGGCTATTTTATATTCAAGTGTCATAATGATGGCAACAAGTGTCTCCACGGAGCAGGGCATTAATGAGCAGAGCCAGGCGTGCTCTCTCGCACTCTCTCTCTCCCTTGCTCGCTCTCTCAACAGGTAGGTGACACTGAGCATAAGGTGGTCATTCATAGAGATCAGTTTGAAGTGGATTGCTACACTAAAAGCTCAAACCACTTGAACAGAACTTAGTATGCCACGATAAAAGATACAAAGACATTTATTTACAATGTGTAGAGACAGTCAAACATTTCTTTTTTACCTCATACACATATTTGCCCCATCATTGCTGCAGGAGAACCCAAGATAACATGATTACTGTCTAGAGGCAATGAATAGCACTATCCCAGCAAGAGCATTCTATCTAAATGAAATTTAAATTGGTGTGCCTATAATCAGGTGTTTAATGAAAATTTACTGCATGTACGGAGCTGCCTGTAATCCACAGACTACGCATTAACAATTTAACCACTTAACTACTATTGATTATATTGATTATTTTAATTTAATATTTAGTTTTATAAAAAATGGCCATTAACAACAGTACAAATTATTTAGCCATATATTGATATATAGATATGCAATATTAAAATATTTTAAGTGTCTTATCATGGACAAAATGGAGTGAATGAGAGCAGCAAAAAGTGGCGGAAACAACTGCGTGTGATTCGGAATCAGAAAAGGCAGAACACCCTTGGTCTCACATTCAATCTATGTTTACCTCACAGACTTATAAAAAAGAAGAGTCATGCGCTGTTATATGTGTCTGCCTAAACATGTCGACATTTCAGCAGGGGCAGACTGGCAATCTGTGCGTTCTGTAAAAAACAGTCCAGAACAGCCGTCCAGTACACAGCCGTCTACCTCTTTCTTTTATCTTTTTGTCAATTTGATTACTTTCATGCTCTGATTATTGAAACAATAAATCAAAAGTTCCTCAGTACTTGAAGTTTTTTCACCTAATACTTTCTTAAACTTTCTCAAGTAATTATTTGAATGACTACTTTTTACTTTTAATTAAGTCCTATTATTCTAAAGTAACAATATTCTTACTTGAGTAAAATTTTTGGCTACTTTAACCAACTATGTGTATGTATACTCAGTGTGTGTGTGTGTATATATATACACACACTAACATTTTAGAAAACAGTTTAATGTATGTCATTGTGTTCATTTAACTATTTTTAATTACCATCAAACATCTGGTTTTGGCTCAGTGCTTAAATGACAAGTGCTTCTAACGGAATTTCACAAAACCATTCCAACGACAAACCAAAAACAAACCAAAAAATCGCTGCTAAAATAAATGACAGGTGCATAAGACTGGAAAGGTGTGATAAAGTCCACATCCGTATTAATATAAATGCCATGTGGCAAAGTACTGCGATCCACAATGATCCAATTACCCATGTTTTATGTAGGTGAGGTAGAGGGCATCTAAAGTGCTAAGCTTGTTACAAATACAAAAGTAAAAGGGGATGGGATGGGGCATGTTTACTGTCCTTTACTGTAACTCTGTTTACTGCCACTACAGGCACCCTTATGACCTGTCACTGATTATCTATAATTTTGCTCTTACTCATTGTAGTTTCTATGCTGTAATTGTCCTGTGCTATAAGAACATGTTTCCAGTGCAACAGCGTATGCTCACGTGCAATAATAATATATTCAAAAATGTTCCATCCTCTTCAAACTGTAATCTTATGACACTTATGTCTGGTGCACTTTCATCCATCCTGTAAGTACATACACTTCCTACTTTATGTGACACTTAACATAGGGTTAACCACAGTTTAATGTTAATGTTTAATGTTTGTTAGTGTATATTGCACAGAGGTCCATAGAAAAATGTTGTCTCATCTCACTATATACATGTACACAGCTGCTGATGACAATAAAGGAACCTTGAACCTTGAATGTTGCCGTAGTCCCATAGTTTCACCAGAACAAAAGTGTGTGCCTGCAAGTGAAACGGCACCAGGGAGGGTAGGGAGGGGAAAAAAAAGTTGGATAGACAAGATAGACATTTTAATTTATTACTATTTCACTTATTAGAGCACATTAGGGGAACCCAAGCGAGTTCCATACACAAACAAAATGGCACCAGCATTGTTATATTCTGGCATTTTTATAGTGTGTTAGTAAAATTTTATTTTAATTAATAAAAATGGTGAAAAACTGGCATTTGCTCTCCCACAGACTCACCGTTTCACTTGGCACGCCACCACTCGGCCACACTCCGGACCCCCTCCCTCTGCAGGTTTTCTCCACTCACTTGTGGGTGGACACTATCTTGAAAGTTCTCTCGGGTTCAAAGACCTTGTGTTTTTCTGTGCGATTTTTAAAACCCCACTAGCGTTTATTATTACATTTTTAAAATTACAATAACTTTGGTTCAACGCGACACAGGAACACCAAACAAAGTTCAGCATGACGTCTGACACCTCGAGCATCAACACAAAATGGGGGAACTTACACAAGGAGTTATTTTGCCCATCAATTGACGTCAATTTACAATTTGTTGTGCTTCCAGCATAGATCCGTGCCACTTGAGTTCAAAGAGTTGAATATGTCCAAAGAGAGTCTGTTAGGAGTGTTTAGCAAGGCCAGTAAATATAAATGGTGGTCAGGTGTGGTAACTTTTTAGACAAAAGAATGTTGGCAAATATGTTATCGTTTAAGAGAATTTTCTGACATTAACTTCATTAATGTGCCACAGGGGCCAGAATTACAGATGATTCGTCATCGGTGGTACTATGGGGTTAAGTCTTGCTTCTCCATTGATCGTAGCTCTGCCCACACATGGGCGAAACATGTCCAATTTGCACCTGAAACTGGCATCAAAAGGTAAAGAATTGGGCCATGTGTGTCCGAAATACATGGCTTTAAATATGCTTGCTTACCGCTTGGTTGCTGGCAACTTCAAATCAACTCATATGCAGTGCATTAGGAACAGTGACATGTGTGGCTGTGTTTGTGAGCATATAAATATAGCCATTCTCTAATCACATCCTGCCAAAGTGCAAAAAAACAGGGTGTTTGCGCAAGCATACACACCATGAAAACACATCAGCCTCAGTACCTAGACTGACATTATGCCGTGTCACCCAGCTAGGTGATTCAGCTGAGACTGTATGTGGCTAGGCAGGTTGTGCGGGTGTCTAAAGCTCGCTACACATCCCTTATCTGCTCTTCCTCTGCTTTATTTGGTGCGGTGGAGATAGATTTCAGCCACAAACACAGCCCTTTCCTCCCTGCGGAGTCTACTGCCACCTCTTATCTTCCTCATCCAAAGGCATGGGCTCCAGAGCAGGATTATTCCAACTTCTTATTGACTTCATATTCCTCCTCTCTCGCTTCAGCTCTACTTGTACTGAAATCCTGTAGACAAACGCTGACTTGAATAGTTGGCAGCAGTTTATTATTTGTAGGCTTCTTACCTTTGCTTTTTTCAGATGAATCACTCCAGCCCTCCAGCCAGTTGTGACAATACAGAGAATGATCAATATGATGCAACTTTATAGTTTGCAGCCACATTATCAACAGGAGCTGTGTAAGCCTGCTGTATCTCTGTGTCTCAATTCAGACACTTGGATTATAGCGTAACAATACAGTACATGATTTATAATTCAAATTTGTTTGGATCTTGTCACAAATGTGTTGATTCTATAAAGCCCTTCTTGTACATTACACAGTCATATGAATGCACATTTTAATGAAATGACAAAGCATGTCCTTGTGCAGTAACAACCCCAAAATAAACCAATCATGGTGTAAAAAAGGTTTTATTAGAAGGTGTACCGCCCACAGGCCGCTCTCCTAGCGGTGAAAGATGTGGTAGCATTGGCTCTGGATGGGAAGGATAACTCTGGGAGTTGGAAGGGGTGTGTCACAAATCTGCCTTCTCACACCGAGACACAGGTTCGTGGATCTGAGTGTTGTGATTTCGGTTTCATATCACATGTCATTACAACCTTAACCTGTGGCAAAAGGTATGATTAAACACACAGATTCAATAATTAAGACCTGTGTCCCATTGCTTTTGTCCATATAGTGTATTGGACATGTTTGTTGATGTCATGTTCAGTCTTGCTTCTTCCTCTCCTGTGACTCCAGTCAGAACTGAGAGAAGACTCAGAGAATATTCTTTGTGACATGCAGTTTTTTATTTTGTGATTTAATACACGTATTTAAGTATAAGTATCTGTTGCATAAATATTTAATTACATTCAGGAGGTCTGAATAAGTGCAGTCAATAAGAATAATCTAGAATGTTAAATTATTAAACTAACACATTTTATAGTTTATATTACTGACATGTATGTGTTTTACTGAGCAAAGTGAAGTCATTAAGAGAATTTGGTAAATTGTGCCAAGTTTAGTTAATTCTGAACTCTCAGTTTTCACAACATCAATTGACAAAATGAAATGACTTCCTCAGAAATTGGTTTCCTTGGTTTTACGCCAAATTTATTTTTTAGGTTTTAAATTGAAAATGTCTGGTGTTGGTTATTAACAGACATTAATTAAATAGGTATATATCCGCACACAGTTTGTCACAAATCATTTTGTACTGTCATGGTTCGGCCACTGCTTTTCTGTTTTTTGGTCTTGTTTCTGTTCTGTGTTTTGGGGGCTTTTATTTTGATTTCATGTTCCGTTCGTGTGTCATGTGCTCTTGTGTTCCACCTGTTTGCGTTTGCCCCTGATTCATGTCACTATTTAAGTCCTGTTTGTGTTTGCCTTAGTTATCAGTCCATCACCTTATGTAGCCTTCTGTTTGCCTTGTTCCTGCCCTGTGTTTACCCTTTCTCCTGTATCACGTTCCTGTTTGGCCCGCATGCCTGTTTGTTTTCTTGTTTTGGTTAATAAACGCGTAACAGTATGGATTCCTGGCTCCTGGCTTGTACTGGCACTTCCCAAGGTAGCTCTCGGTCGTGGGGGCCTAGCCCCCCCGATCGTGACATGTACTTTTTGATAGAGTATTGAAATTAATATTCTTACATGGTACAGTATGCACTTTACTTTCTACAGCTTGTATTTTAATATATTTTATTCAATGCTAATACCCCATTTACATCTCGCCAGTTCTACTGACCAGTCTGACTGACCTGTCTGGAATGTATTCTGATCAGATTTTAGCCACACGCATTTACAGTAAATTCAAATGCATCTCTGGTCAGCCAGGCACAAATCTGACTGAAATTACTATGTGGCAACTAATATGTAAATCAGCTCATACACAGCAGTCAGACGCCCATCCTGCTCGTTTTTTGTTCTAAAGAAAGGCACAGTTTTGCCCAGCACAGTCAGTGTTTTACCAGAAGAGGCTGTTAAGGATAGTTATCGTCCCGTGTCATCACCTTCATGAGCCACATGCGTTAAAACACACTGTATTGTAGTTAGAGAGAAGGTGTATTGTAGTGAAAAAATAGCATGATAAAGTTTAAACTGGCACTTTGAGAAAACATGTCTTGTGAAACTGACAAAATGAAATGAAATTAAACTGCAGTGGAGAAACTCACAATGAGATGAACTGAAAGCAGTCTCAGTGGGTGGTCTATACATGGGAAGGCACCATTACTGTACTGGGAAGGGTTTTGGTTGTTGAATGTGTTTGGATCCATTTACACTGCAATGTGACCGCCTCCTGAAGTGGATTTCTATCTATTTTCTTGGGCTATCTATTATCTATGTGTCTTGGGCGTGTAAACTTTATGTGGCCTTCTACTCAAAACACAGGAAGTGACCAGGTATAAACATTTAAAATTTTCAAATTACAAATTATTGTGTGGTAGCTCATAGCTGTTGAATTGTTGTGGTTCTAATTGCATGAGCCAAAATTAACTATGCAATAGAAATTCATTGGTAGTATAATATTGCTCTGTTACCATTGCAGAAAACATTAAAACATTGCTGCAAATAACCAAATGCAATGTAACTCACATTGTACATTTGAAACTGCTGAAGCCTCATATGACTCTTACCATTCCACTACATATGGCAGCCTAGGGCTGCTGAGGCAAGCACTGTGCAGTGTTTCACACATTATTTTTTTGGCAGTTTCAGTACATCATCTGTGTATTAACAGTACAAAGGGAAAAAAACAGAATGAAGTGTAAACACACTGTTTGCACTAACAGTGGCTAGCACACTGCGGTCGATTTGAGACATGAAAAATCTTGTGTTCACCACAAAGCTTCAAGAGCTTCATGGCGTAGCTGCAGGAGGTAATTAAGCTTTACTGTTGCCTGCACTGAAGGGTAGGCCAAGATGCTATCCAATCATTTGGTTGCATAATTACTTGTGTTCTTTCTCTTCCGCAAATGGAGATCACTGGGGACTTTCACAGTGCATTTAATGGATAATCTATAACCTTAGATGGACAACAGGTAGGCATAAATACTTCTTTCCGTGCCACTCTTCACCACACCCACCATTCAGTGGGGCCAGGATGGCCACAAAAGGAAATTAGTCAGTATTTTCCTAACCCTGTTCCGGTGCACCAATTCATGTTAGAAAACATTAGGCAGGCCAGAAAGGTCAGATGAAAGCTCATGTGAAATAGATGAGCAGCAGAGAGGCTGTTTAATCGAATTTAATGGCCATATGACCAAACTAATGGCTTTTGCGTTAGCCAATGGGGAGCAGACGAGCTACCAAGTTTTTAGTTTTAATCTACCAAATTATTAATCTATGATCATAACCGGGCATGAATAATTGATATGCCACACATCAGAGTTCTTCTTGCCTCTCCAGGGAAGAATGTAATGTAGCTACTGAAAGAATGAGAGAGCCCTTTTTCCGTTCCCATGGAGACTCCAACTGAACACATTAAAGGCAGGAGAGAATAGACAGAGAGTAAGCAATACACATTGCAAATGTATTATATATTTATTTAAGATCAATCAATCAGTCCACAAACTGCTTTCTTTTTTCCTCCGCCAAGCTGCAATATGCGAAAGCGAAAGGAAGCATATTGCGGTAAGTAATAATGCGCTGGTAAGATAACGGAAATGAAAAAGAAGGAAAAATAAATGTAATCAAAAAGCAATAAGCTGGTAGTTTAATAGAACCTGAGAGGGCAGGGAAATGAAAACAGACAGATTTAGTGTTACAAATGATATCACTGACAGGCAACAAATTAATAGCATATAAAATACTACGAACTCTCAGTTTAACTCCTTCATAGCTCAAAAGGCTGCTACAGGTTCTAGTTGAAAAGGGAGTCTGGAGCTTTTTTCCCTTTTACTTTGCACTGGGATATTAGATATGGACCTTGCCTTGAAAAGTGAGAGGGCCCCAAAAGAAGAGATTAATTCATCATTTATTACATTAAGCTCATCGAGTCAAGCTTTTTCTGCGAAGTAAAAATAATATATATGTAGTTTTTAGTTTATTTCTTACTTTATTAAACTGTTATGGCTGTTTGATTTCTGTAAGTACTGTATGATGCCCGTACTGCTCACATGAAAAAAAAAAGTTATTTTGTGGTATCTAGGAAATTTTCCTTTGGTTGGAACTTCAAGAGCTGGTCATAACTAGGTAATAACTGTGTAATAGGCAATTAATACTGGACCAGTTTTGCAATAAACGACATTGTTGGCTTTCTGGACGTAGAGGATACATCACTAATGTTGGTCTAACCTCAGAGAGCTTCTACAAAGATGATGAAAAAGTGGTGACTGCTCTATGCAACCCCTTTTTACTAAAGAAATCCTTGTAAACCTGCCACATAAGAGGTAAATGATGTCAGTGTGTTTTACAACCTTGAAATAAAACATACAAGCTTCAAACGGCTGTGTTACAAGCTTTAAATGGCTATACTTATTATTTATTCATGTGGGGCCAAAACATGTGCTTGTGCACAACTGCTAGCTTTGCACAACCATAACATCAGCCCTAGACTCTACATGACATTTGCACACAATGGACTGTGCAATGCTCTGTACTGTTTGTTTTTTTTTCTCCTGTAGTTTTGATATTTAATAAACTAGAGAGCTTTGAAAGCTAGCATCTTCCTTCATAATGATAGAATAAACAGTGGGCACAATAAGTAGCCATCATAACCTTGTGCCGATTACATTAGCATTAATAGAATGGTGCACATAAAGAACAATATCTTGAATTATAAAGAGCCATAGAAGTGTTTCTTTGAGTTGTCATGGTCCTGTATATAACAATTGCTTTAACCCAAGAAGCTCTTGTAGAAGCCCTTTCATTATGAATGAATTGGTTACAGAGCAAGTGCAAAGGTGCCTTCATCACCATATCTTTGGAAAGTAATGACGAGTAAATGGGAGAGGGAGAGTGACAGAGTGGGGGGGGGGGGGGGGTAAGACCTTTCGGCATCTCCTTGGGGTTACAGTTCGTTTTGGTCTCTGAGAAGACATCTAATTTTGTGCCTCATCAAGGAGCTGTGGAGTAGAGTAGAGCGGAGAAACCCACGGGGCCTCGCGTTTAATTCCCTTTAACCGCTCCACTAGCAGTAGCTACAGAGCCCCAAGGACCAACACACACACACACACACACACACACACACACACAATCCAACACAATCAGGCATATCAATGAGACTCTTTCTCAGCTCCAAGCACAATCCCATACTTTTACGATAGCAATAAACAGACAATGTGAAATTAATCTTTTAAGATGAAGTGTGAGAAAACGTACTGCTACCATTCATACCATATGAAACATGTATATTTATGACAATGTATAGTCATCCGTTCCACTAATGAGGTAACAGTATGATTATTGATTGCATATGCATTAATAAAGCAGCCAGAGGTTTTGAAATTTTAGGGTGTTTCCTACTGAACATATGCATCTATATGTCTGTAGTGCCGCTTGATTTGATTTCTGTCCCGCAGTTCTTTTTGTGGACGTTCACACATTGCGCTTAATTTAGCAGCACACAAGGTTTGTTTCTCACATAGACATAGAAGAAGGGATGGGAGAGGGAAAAGATAATCCAATAAAAATGGAAGTCTCCAAGTAAATCAGTTTATGCTTGATGCCATAGAATCAAACCTTTGTAAAGTAATGCTCCAGGAGTAACCTTTAGATTCTAAAGATCCTTTGTATTATACAGTATGAACTTTTAACTTCTTTCCTACCTTCCTTCCTGACCACAAATGATGTTTAAATCTTATTGTTTTACATTATATTGTGCATTTAAATTGTGAAAAATATCTATGTATCATCATTTAATGTGTGTATATATCAGTCCACAATTGTTCTATGACTGTTAAAGATTTTTCCTATAACTATACCTGAGAGCCGGGGATAACTAAAATGTTATTCCTGGCAATCTTATATCTGATTGAACCCTTGGATTAAACTAAAGTGGCCCCTTATAGTAATGCATGAACAATGTGAACATGGTTAAATTCTTTCTCTGCATTTATCCCGTTCACCAAGTGAAGCAGTAAGCTGCCACCAACAAGGGGTACCTGGGGAGCAGTTACTTGGGGACGGTACCTTGCTCAAGAGTACCTCCGTGGTCACACTATTGTTGGGATTCAAATCTGATTGCAGGGGCAACACTCTAACCACTAGGCCACCAACTACACTATAAAAGGCCAAAAACCTTTATTTTAAAGAGGGCAGCAGTTTTATAGCGTGCTTATTCACATTCAAGTCAGATCCACTGAGATGTGTGTGTGTGTAGTGTGTAAAAGCTGTAAATACAAAGGAAAAACTGTAAATGTAAAATACATTATGTGGGAAAAAATGTGATTACCTTGGGTTTACTATGTATTCAAGAGAACAGAAAAGGGAAGCTCTAAATGTGTGAACATTGTGTACAAATTGCACAAAATGATGAACAGATGACAGCTCTTAATGTGTTGATCTGTGTTTACAAACGCCACACCATAGGGGACATCTTACTATACCATGTTCTCTGTGCAATGTTTTTCCCTTATTATATCACAGTTATGACTTTTGTATTTGAGTAAAGGCAAACAAAATGTATCCAGACATTTTTTGAAAGCATTATTTTTTAAGTATCGGATTTGTATCGTATCAGCAGATATCCAAATTTACAATATCAGTATCGGACATAAAAAAGGATATTGTGCCGTGTGTGTATATATTAGGGCTGTTTTTTCCCAACTCTGTCACACTTTTAAAAGCTGATAAAAACAAAACTTACTTTTGAATAGAAAATGCATAACATCTTCAAACCTGAAAGAATCTCTGTCTTAAGACAAA
>JBBPDC010000011.1:10030306-10043101 GCA_037974485.1 Hemigrammopetersius urotaenia | reverse complement strand
CTCTCTCTCTCTCTCTCTCTCTCTCTCTCTCTCTCTCTCTCTCTCTCTCTCTCTCTCTCTCTCTCTCTTTCTGCCTTTCTCATTTTCTCGCCTTTACTTATTTTCTTTACTTTACTTATGTCTCATTTTCTTAGTCTTTCTCTCAATTTGGTATGTCCCAGCCTTTGCATGTCTTTCACTCACTTTGTCTCTCTTTCTTTCTTTCTTTTCTCTTTCTCTCTCTCTCTCTCTCTCTCTCGCCCTCCTCTCACTCTGACATACATCATGTGCAGGCAGAGTGATCATGGATATTAAATGTAAAAGTCGTACACCTCTCGTTTCTCCTCTTCTAATTACATGCACTGTGGAGCTCAGGCCTGGAGGAAAGCTTGCCTTAAGCCATGACACCCTAGAGGTTACTCACTGCCTTGCTCCTTTTTCTCTCTCCCACTCTCTCTGTCGCTCTTTCTCTCTCTCTCTCTGCCCCTTTCATTTCCTCTGTACTCGCCGCCAGCTTTCTTGCCTTTATTGCGACATATTAATATCATTAAATTAATTAGTAGGTGGCCCGTTCTGAGATTTAAGGGATAATGAAGTGTTAAGCGGATAGCCTGGATGTCTTAACTTTACTCGCTCCCAGGGGAGTTCTGTGCCACCTCTCATTTTTGTCAGAAAAACCTGCTGTTCTAATGAAAAAAAACCTTGAAAAATAAAGCTTTAATTGATTCAGAGCTTTTATGTCAAATAACCATGGACTGAAAGTTTTTTTGAGGGCACCAAAAGTGTTCCTTTTCTTCTGTGGCATCACTCCAAGAGACCCTTTTTGGCACCTTTATTTTTATGAGTGAGGGGAAAGCAAAAGTACAGGACAAGACTGAGAAAATAAATTGCATTCTCACCGCATTCCCCTCCTCTCCGAAAAGGAAAAGCACCACGGGAAACTTAACAAGCTCTTCGCATTTTAAGAGGACGAAGCCTCTAAATATAGGATCATCCTTATGAGGAGAGACATGCGCTTTCATATAGAGTGCGCTTTGTGTTTTGTTGTTAGTAGTGGTGGATTTATTCTCCGCGGAGGCCCGGGTTGAACAGTCCTGGTGTTCTCTTTTTTTTTTTTTTTTTTTTTTTTGTTTTTCACCTCCAGACTGAATCTCCAGCAAAAAAAAATCACAAGTGTTCTTCAGAGCAACTCAAGGAGAGTGTGTGAGTGTGAGTGTGAACAGGGTGGGAGTGAGGTGGATCTAAGAGAGGGGAAAGAATAAGTGTGTGTGCGTGGGGTGAGGGGTGTCTATTTAAAGTAACACCTGGGAATACTGGCTACGCTTACGCTCTCCTTAACCCATCTTCAGTTACCTTCACACACACACACACACACACACACACACACACACACACACACACACACGCACACGCACACGCCCCCAACCCAGCACTGATTCACCTGGGCCAGTGTTTGTGCTCAGCAGGTACATCATTATAAGCAGGAGTTACCCTGGAGCGAGCCAGGGCGCCGCAGTTTGTGTTGTGTATGTATTTTCAGGCATTTCAATATCAGAGTTTATATTTGAATTTGTTTATTTTTCTTTGCAGGCTGGAGTGCGAAGTGTTGAGATTGTGGCTATGTGTTTTTTTCCCTCCAGAGTGATTGTTTTAAAGCAAAAAAAAAAGGGAAAGGAAAAAGTCCACCAATGTACTTACAGGTTTATCCTGAGTTCAAGGGCATTCTGCTGCGCAGGAGCTTACTTCTTTAAGATTAGCTTGTCAAATGAAATCAGCCCTGTATCGAAGAAAAAAAAAAGAAAGAAAAGAAAAAAAGCACACACACACACACACACACACACACACACACACACACACACACAAAAGCGCACACACAAACAAATAAACAGATGGCCGTGTTTTCCATTAAACAGACATGAGATAATCTTCCCAGCTTGACCATGGAGCAATCATATGGGACTCTCCTAAATGGAGCCATTGTGCAAACTGTGCTTAGCGGAGGGAATTTAAACAATTATAGCGGGCAAGGGTGGGCTGGTGTGTCTCTGCATGTGTGTGCTAGCGTGTGTGTGTGTGTGTGTGTGTTTATCGCATTCTACCATAACTAACATCAGTATTAAAAGCTAATTTGTTGATCCAAAAATCAATCAGGCAGCCTCAGCTCATGCACATCTGCTCATCAGCTCTGAACAATAAGGAGTTCTATGTACATACTTTTACAAACAAAAGTTCAGATCCAAGCACAGACATGCTTGGGGACAGAAGCATAAAAAGCTCAAAGAAAAAAGTTTCCTTTTTCTAAATCAAAGAGTTGAATGTATTATGTAAATGTGAACATCTCTAACATTAGCATTATTGATTTGGCTCAGACAAAATATTTGTGTATATATATACACACACATACACACACACACACACACACACACACACACACACACACACACACACATATATGTATACTTATTATATACACACAAGATGATGACTTCCCTTATGTCCCCTTATGTCTTAACCAGCCACTGTTTTAAAATCTGAAAGCTGGACAGTGAACATGACAGCTTACGCTGCATATATGAGTTTGATATAACTGGTGAAGAGTCTTTTTGGGGAAATTGTTTTAAATTTCGACAAAGTGATGCAAGGAAAATGACTGGACTTGACTGAGATCATCATATTCTCACTTCATCAAAGGAGAGTCCTGGGCAACTGACCGCAGTAGTTTTAAGATTCAAGATTCAAGATTCTTTATTTGTCACATGCAGTCATACAAGTACAACACACAGTTAAATGTATCCTGAACCGCTCCTTTCTGACTGTGCAAACATTAAAACAATAAGTATATTATAAAAGCTGTGCTTTAATGCTAAGATTATCTGTTATGAATGAATGATATGTTTTCAGTTGTATCTTAACAGAAGGTAAACCTATAATACATATGCATGAACAAATAGCACCTCAGTGTATAGCTGATTTTTTTGTTTGTTTTTGATTGATAGTGGGACCAAAATAATCGCTGAATGACTTTAAGGGTAAATTAATTTTGAAATAAATGTATAATTTTTATTTTTTTTAACCACATTTATGTCATTTTAAAGAAATCATTCTCTGATGTGTACTTGCTATGTATTATAATCATATAACCTTTTTTTGTGTCAGCAAAAAATGGAGCATTCAACTCATGTAGGAAAGGATTAAACTATCATTGAAATACCATTAATGCCATAGTTCACTCAGTGTATATAAGAAAACTAAGCTGCAAGAGCAGCCCAATTTGAATTAATTGTATTCCCGATGTCACATCGAAAAAAAAACTGCCTATCTGCCTATTCAGCCTCAAGCAGTGTAGCACAGCCCATTCACAATAAAGTTACAAGGAGTGCTTTAGTCCAGACTACTTTTTGAATGAGGTGCAAACAGGCAGGAAGTCATTTACATAAATCAGCCTTAAAGGCAGAGCAAAAAAAAACAGCCCAGTTTAATTCCTAGTTAGATGTTGCAAAATGGTCCTGCAAAAATGACTTGTGGCTCTTTTTGGCACATAAAGTCACATAATCATCATAAGTCTATCTCTGAAAAAAAATACAAGAAAAAGTAGGATATGGACTTTTAGTAAAAAAAAAAAAAAATCCTATCAATAGAGACTAATCGTGTTTACCTTTACATCAGAAAAGGTTCTTTGTGTGATGCCATAAAAGAGCTATTTTTGATTCAATAAGAATGAAGACCTTTTTTTGCGAATGAGATGTTTGAATGTGAAGAACCACATTAGATTAAACGAAGGCTCTTTGCACCTTCTTTTCATGAACACAGTTTTGTGCACATTATTCTTTATAGAAGCAAAATAATTCTATGACATTGAATAAGAAGACTTTGTGTCAGAATTTAAGACTATTAAAACCACAAAAAGCATAACTTTACCTCCTGAGCAGGGATTCAAATCTTCAGCAAGCCAGGCTATAATGTTGCCAACTGTGCCTTTGATCTAGGAACCCCTTACTATTAATCAGAGATCTATAGCACAAAAGGTATTGGCGAGGTATTAGCCCTTTCTGCCTGACATATTTGATTAAAGTTCAAAATAACCACTGCTGATTTCTAAAGAAACATTTATCAGTGAAGTTTCTAGTGCTGTGGCCAGAGGTACTGCACCAAAGATGGTCAAAGAAGCTGGTGGTTCACAAGCATTTGTGTATCACTGTAACAGATCTTTAAAATATGGCCATATAAGTCAATTGTTGAACCCATCACTCGAACTGGCCCTTGCACAGTTTGAGGGCAAAAGGGCAGGAACCTTAGGACCATTAGAGTTTATAAATGTACATGCCTGCTTGGACACATTTCATTTACAATTGTTTCTATTAAGAACCATCCACTGATTGATTCTGAATGAAACTAAAGGCGATTGAATCCCACTTTTGGTTCCATAGAAAAAAAGCAACTTTTAATGGACAATTTACCTTTAAAAGAGTTCAGTTTAAACCACCCCACTAAAAGATTCTTTAGGGAGCCAAAAGTTTTTGGAGCAGCTTATTGATCATGTGTACACAAACTGCACAAAGACTGACATAGAGCTACAACCCTAATTATCAGCCTGCTTCCTGTCTTTGCCATAGCTCAAAGCACCAGCATCAAGCACAGCGCTCAAGCATGCCCATATTTTATGGTGTTCTGTCGTGGAAATAATTCCTCTCATGATTAGACTCATTTCTGCAGCTTTACATGGTCAATCGGCAGCTCGGAATGGCTGAAGCTGATGAGCGCTGCAGCACATAATTTTCCAGCCCAGGAATCAGTCGGCAGTGGAATAATAATCCATGGTTTGTTATGGGAAAATGATGATCTCCGGGACAGCATGGCAGAGGCCTGGGGAGGGGCGGTAATGGAGGAAGCCCAGTATCAGAGCTCGTTAGCCGGCCAGACAGACATCATCAGCAGCCTACTGATACACTATATTGGTGCAATGGATATTCCTAATATACACATGGGCATATTCATTGATAAGACCACCAGTAGATAATCCCCACGTATCAGGTAATAAGCTGGCCTGGCCCCGAAAAAGTAGGAGGAAATGGACACACTGATTATTGCTGAAGAATGAAAATGGACTTGTGTTGTTAATGCGCAAATGCTGTCTCTCTGGGTGCAAGCTGGCCATTAACCCAAAATACAATTCACACAGGTAATGAGTGCATCCTGACATTGTAGGGAAAATCAGTTTAGTGTACTGATGCCCCTGGCTTTTATAAACTGGTTAGACGCACTGGCAGGGAACATCACCATTTAGTTCATCCCTGATTCTAATGACCCGCAAAGCCACAATAATTGATAACAGCAGGACAATGGTGATAGCCATGTGAGTAAGTAGGATTTTTTATTGATATTTATTAAAACTGTGTGTAAATACTCTGAATATGTATATAACACTGTTCCAACTAAAATCCACATAAAACAAGCTTGAAATGCAGGTTTCCTTGAACAAATTATGGCTGAATTTATTATTCTCAATACCTTTATTAAAACCTTTGAATGAAGCTAATTAGCAAGTAAGCATTAGGTCATCATTGCTAAGGGTTTCTTGTTTTGGGAAGCTACTTAGCTCCATGTAGCTGACAACTGTGTTTTTATGGAAAAGACATTTCAGTGTAAGGTCAGATAACATGATCATTTTTAAATCATTTTGGACCATTTTTATTCACTCATTCAACTCAAATGATCAAACAGTGTAAATAGCAGTTGGTATTTATGAACCATCCAAAAAGAAAAACATGACAAAGACATAAAATAAAGACAACGTTTCAATTCATTTTAAGTTAAAAAATAGTGAATAATTTTGTACTATTATCTCAACAACGTCAAGTGATCTTCAGCACAAATGATTTTTATGTAGTAATATATTATTCTTAATATTTAGTTTAGTCAAAACATTTCACTTTTCAAAGAGCTTTTACATTTTTATACACTTCTGTTTATGATGAATTGCACGAGCCGGTCAGGATTTACAGGGGTGAGGAAGTATTCAGATATTGTATATCAGACATGGAGAAAAGATTTCTGCTCACCTAGAAAGCAGAGATTAACTGTAGTTACAATCTTTTTTTAGTGATGTGCGTTCATGTTATTTTAGCTGGCTCACCGAAAGCAAGTTCATCAACTTTGGTGGACAAACATTAATCTCATTCAGCAATGATAACATGGCAAGTTATTTCTATGTTTGGCACCCTATTGGTTAGATTTCTGGAAGCAGTTCTCAGCCTGTAAGCATCGGCTGAACTGATTAGCCAGACAGTTCTTTCTGTGTTTTACACTTTCTGGCTTTTCTCAGCCCCTCGGCTACATAGACTGAATGAGGACATGCTCAGTCTTCTCACACTGAGTGCTGCTTAACAGTCAAAATAGAAACCAAATGAATGTATTTAGTTTTAGAATTAACAAGAGAAAGTTCAATTTATTCACGCTTTAGCCTCACTGCCTATTTTGGCTTGTGTCAATTGAGTTCATTATAAAGTCATGGGCTTTGAAACAAAATAAAATTGTCACTGTCAAAACTGGCAACTGCAGAAACTTTCATTCTGGTATGATAAAATGTTTTGTTTAAAACTATAAATTAGACATCAGCAATATACATTTATTCTAAATGAGATTTTTTTATGTTTCAGTACAGGTACAACATGTATTACTTGCATGACTTATGTATTACTCATGTCACTCATTTTTTCATCCAGGGGTACTTGCCGCATAGCTGAATCAAATAACTCAATCAAATAAATGAGAAAAACACTATTTTAACGACTGCTGAAACAGGGCAATAAGGATCATACAAACTAGGCTCACACACACTCATCATTCAGTACAGTGATGAGTGCGATACTTATATCCACTGTACAAAGTAGCAATAATGCATGTTAAAAAAATACATATTTGTGTGATATTTCAGGGCTCCAGATGGCAACCAAAATGGTCACCAAGGCGGCATGATTATTTCTTTTGCGTCTAGTTTTTTTCATTTCAGTCGCCAATGGCGATCGTCCCTCACAACCAAGAGAAAATTAAAATAACTAAAAGTACAAGAGAAGTGAGATCTTATAATGTGCAAACATGCTCAACCCGAGTCTGTCGTTCCTACTACACTATAACGTGACTAATTATGGGAATGTCAGCTATTTTTAATGAGTAAGATCATTATGATCGAATCACTAAGAAGATCCGGCTCCTTTGGCTCCAAACGCATAGACAGACAGGTAAACTATGTCTATTCCCAAATGACTCTTCATGTTCCCAAATTTAGTCAAAGAGCCGACTCGTATGCAACTGACCCATCTCTATCGAGAGCACTGTTGACAGACTGAGTAATCACAAACACAAACTACATGAAAAACACTATGTTTTACTTTTGTTTGGGGTAAGACTGGAGACAAATGTGCCATGACGATATGTTTTTATTTAAATCACATTTGATGTGATGATGGCTCCTAAACAATAATTTGTCTCCTTAATATTGTTTTTTTTTCTGTAGGCCTGTTTTCTGGAGGGTTTTTTTTCTTCTGGAGCCCTGTAATTTTGAGTTAGCTGGTGGCCTAGTGGTTAGTGAGTCCCCTCTGTGACCAGAAAGCTGTAGGTTTAAATCTCAGGACTGCTAGTAGCACCACTGATGTACCTTTGAGCAAGATACCGTAACCACACACTGCTGCCACACACCTGGGCGTCCCTCATTAGTGGCTGCACACTGCTTCACTTGGTGAACAATTAGATACAGAAAAAAATTTCACACTGTTCACACTATATTATCTCCTATAGATGAATTAACATGAAGTGGTGAAAGCATTAGGACCTCTTGGACAGAAAAAATGCAGCCAAGCAACCCTATGCTAATCTGATTTTAAAATCCTCTTGAAACAAGTCTAATGCAGCTTCTTATCTATGCTCACTGGTTTGTCTGCCTACATTCTACACAGGTGTCGAAAGCCACACAACAGGATTAATTGTTAAAACAACTTTAATTGCAGTTGTTGAGTGCAAATGTATCCAATGAATCTTAATCGAAACTCAATTTGTTTAAGTCTCTTCCCTTGCTTTGCCTCAATCAACCTTTCTTAGACCCCGGGAGTGTGTGTGTTGCAGTTCTAAAACAAGGCAAACTTACCAGTCCACCTCAGTCTTCCAGGAATCTAAGACCCCATACTTGGAGACCAGCGCTCCACGACACCTCACAAATGACAAACCTTTTGTTCCAAATGTGTTTTTAGATCCTTAAACCTTAGGCATTGCTGGTATCGCTGGCAATAACACAAATATGCTGAAATCTGACATTTTTTTTCACCCATAACTCACTGGAATAAGTGGAGACATTCTGTCTGAAGTGCAGATTCTAAACTTTCAATCGATGCCACATTAGTGTTTGTAAGTGGAGCAAAAGATATTTTATTCATGCAGTGGAGCACATTAGGGAGTATGTTTTCTTTAATGACACCATGGCTGTGGTTCGGGCAGCTTTTTCCAATTTTTAGCAGATTTACAGCTCATCTAGTTTATAGATTTGTGTCCTAACATACGTTATATGGACAAAAGTATTGGGACAAACCCAGGGGCACCTGAAACATTTTTAATGTGTTGGGGCACATAGGTATGGGGGGGTGCGAATGATTTTGATAAGATGGGGGAGCACACATTTCTCAGGGTTTGGACTAGTTTCCTTTACTTCCAGTGAAGAGCAATATTAATGTTTAAGCTTCTAACTTTGTGTACAGAGTTTGGGGGAAAAACCTTTTCTATTCCAGCATGACTGTGTCCCAGAGCACAAAGCGATCTCCATAAATTCATACATGGATGAGTTCAGTGTGGAAGAACATGACTGGGCCACACAGAGCTCTGACCTCAACCCCATTTGGGATGAACTGGAACGGAGATTGTGAGCCAGGCCTTCTCGTCCAACATCGGTGCCTGACGTCATAAGTGCTCTACAGAAAGAATGGGCACAAAAAGCCTTCCATGAAGAGTGGAAGCTGTTATGACTGCAAGTCTATATATTTGAATGCAATAGCATTAAAGTCACTGTTGGCATCCCAATACTTTTGTCCATGTAGTGTATTATATACAGATCTGCTCTAGTCAGATCTGTGCACCAAACAGTTCACTAAGGGGCAAGTTACTGATGCTGGCTTGCTGTCATGCTTTTTTGGAATCTGGACCAAATGGTCAAGTGAAATGTAATTTTTTAAACGTGACTGTTTTACATGCTAGAGAAGAATTGTCACTTAGTAAGCAGTACATTATCACAGTTGTGCAGCATGTGCCATGTCCCCATACCATCCAGATCACTGGAGCACTGAACTTGACATCACCCTGCCCCCCCCTTTTCTTCTCAGTTTGGTTTCTTCCACTCACCTGATTGTTTGCACCTGTTCTGTATTTCTCTTTCTCTGCCTACATGTGGGGCAGCTGGTGGCGTGGTGGTTAAGGTGTTGCCCCCTGCAATAGGAAGGTTATGGGTTCAAATCCCAGTACTGCCAGTGGCACAACTAAGGTATAATAAACACTTTAAGGGGCCACTTTACTTATCTACCCAGCCTGAGCCAGAGTCTAGTGTCTGTCTATCGTGGTGTGGTGTTTGTTTGTCCTCTTAACAAAGTCGACCAAGCAGGATGGCCTCTTCAGTGGTGAAGACACTGACCAGGTAGACCAAAGCAGCTGAACCTGATGTTCCCTGGGCTTTTCTCCTCTGTACCAAAGTGGTCTTTAAAGAGGCCTCTAAACTGTCCTGATTTACAGCGCAGCTTCTATACAGCACTTTGTGTGTGGATTGTTTCTGTTTTACTGAAGCTATGCAATGTTTTGCTGATACCTTTGTTTGCATTTACTACCAGAACTGCATAAACAAAAGCAGCACGAGTACCTCCTGCAAGTGCATCGCCTACCTGAACCCACCACACTATCATGACATGCTTAGTGAAATGATGCAGTTATTATGAAACTATGTGTCATCACATATAACTGTTGCATAATATGATTTCAGTCCAACAGAAAGTCACTGTTATGCGTGCTATATTGTTTTACTCTTTGAGCTAGGAATTCAATTCAGCCATTAAAACAACACATCCTGCAATAATATAAATCTCTGCTTGTGCTGCTGTTTCTTCTAGACCTCCCTTTTGTAGCTGCATATTGTCGCTCAGCTGATGGCATTACATGTTCATTTTAATTTAATTTATTTAATTTAATGTATTAACCCTTATAGTCACAGCACACAGTGTGAATGAAGTGAAATTACCATTAGGGACAGATATCTGAATCTTGTAAAAGTAATTTCATGTTTTATTTAAGGCTGTTATCAGACATATTAAGGTACTTCAGCATTTCTAAGACTTTTCATTGGCCCCATCTGTTCAAAACATGATTAGTGGTTACACTGTCACTTGCTTATTAAGTTGGTTAGATTGACTGCTAGGATCAATGATGGCACCCGCTTAGCCATGTTTGGATCTGTTAGTTTAAGATTATTGGTAGTAGTAGTGGTATTTGTATCATTTTTATTATTTTTTTATTACATGTTTTGACATAAAGAGAACAGAAAAACAAGTGTAGATGTAAACTAGCTGATATATAAAATGTAATCATATGTCCATGACTACATATGTAATCAAATAAACAAGTATTTACATATAAATATCATAACAAATATAATATGGGTTGAATTTGATCACAGGTTGAGTAATGGTTCTGAAAGAAGTATTCCTACTCCCACTGGTTTAATCTCTGCTGGTGCTGAAATCAGTGATATGGGAATGCCATTAGGCAATCGCAACACAGGCAAGATCTCATTTGGTTCACTTGTCCAAAAAGGTCATGCCTAACTGAGAGTTATGCAAATGCCCTTTCCAGGCCTTCATTTGCAGGATGGAAGCTCTTTTACGGAGATGAAAGAGTGGGGGTATTTAAAGACTGGTCAGAGCAGTTTTAATAGAACTTCTTGTTGGGATGTTCTCTCTGGGGAATGTCACAAAAGCCTTCTCAAAGTGTGTCTTCTAGGTTTGAAATTGTTCAGGCAGTAGGAAATCACATGAAAGAGTGAAACCTGGGAGAAATCTTGATATCAGAGCCCATCAAAGCTCCTTCTGCCGCGCTGGCATAGAGGAAAGGAGACCACCGGAAACATTGGTTGTGTTGTGTTCGGCCTTATCTATTAGATGTGCACTTTGAAGCATTTGATAGCTGTGGAAATCTTTGTCATGAAGACTTATGTTCATCTAAGCATCGGCGCTTGTGTCATCAGCCTTGTAGGAAACGAAACGATTCATATTGCACCATTAATTAAAGCAGATGAAACGAGGGCGCACACAAATATTTGCTTAGCTCGTCTGATATGTCTATGAAATGCTTTTGTTAGCCATTCTGGTGGGAAATATTTCACTGGTAGCGTTTGCATCTAGGAACACATGTCAAAGAAGTTAATCATACTGAAGCACTGTCTTCACGCCTTCGACGCATTTCTCACTTTAAAAGAAATTGGGGAGGGGGTGTAAAGATTGTGCTGGCTCGAGCATATTGCTATTCATGAGTGCAACATCTGCTCTCCTCAACAAAGCATTTGCTGTGTGCTCTCCATTCTACTGGATATTAATTAGGCTAGCCCATTAACCATGTCCACAAAACACACTCATACGCCTATGCAGACACATCGCTGGCTTTTAGCTCAATATGAAAACAAAACGCTTCTGTTGGCGAGTCGTTTCCATTTGAGCAGCCATTGTAACGAAAAAGAAAAAGACATTAGGGATGTGCTAGATATCTGTGGAATTTAGAAAACATGGACTGCATGAGGCACTGAATGACGGTAAGGAGTTATTTTCAATTTGGGGAAAAAATGAATAAAACATATAACTAAATAAATAAAATTGACTCTTGAAAAGGGCCCTTCAAGTTTAAAGCTGAAAGTAATTGCAAATAAAAGACATTGGTAAGCAATAGGCTGCTGTATCAGGGCCCCGCCCTGAAGTCGCCCCTTTCTGTCAATAGAAGCTAATGTAACTAGGTTTAGATGGCATTGATTTACTAAATGAAATGAGAGTGGGAACAAAGATGGATTACGGGCGAGAGAGGGACAATAAGAGACAGAGAGACAGATGCAGAGAAGGCAGTGGGAGACGTCTTTTCTATTATGAGTCGCAGTGGTGTTTTAACCGCTGCAATTATATGGAAACACTCAAACGACCGATTCAGCCAGTGTGTCTTCTTCACTGCAGGCCTGCCAAGGACCCCTAACCCAGGAGCACATAGAGGAACACACAGATACACACAGACACACACAGACACACACACACACACACACACCATCCCCCCTTTCTCCTCCTGTCTGTGAAACTCAGTTATATAATCATATGCACACAGAACCCCAGAAGAGCTGTGAAATTAGACATGTTTGGGGCAGGAGTTGGAGAACAGCAGGGGGAGCTGGTGAGTCACAAAGTTACGAGCGGAAGATTGGAGCTGTCTGTCAACTACTTTAACCTCAACTGAGAGAGAAAGAGAGGAGAATGAGAGTGAGAGTGAGAGAGAGAGAGACAGAGGGGTAGAGAGAGTGAGACACACACACACACACACACACATATATATATACATATATATATTAGGGCTGGGAAAGTTAACGTGTTATTATCGCATTATTTACTTAACGCAGACAATTATTATTTTATCGCACGTTAACGCAGGTTTTTAAAATCCTTTTATTTTGAAAGTCGGGAGTAACGCGCGCAGGGGCGGACTGGGACTTTCTTTACCAGGTTGGGTTTTTGCATCTCGGCCGCATCTTGGGCCTTTTTGCAG
>JBBPDC010000011.1:10003615-10026828 GCA_037974485.1 Hemigrammopetersius urotaenia | reverse complement strand
ACAACTATTTGGTGGAATTCCATTTTAATAAAATAACACTAGCAATGAAGTAAAACTTTATACTGATTGGATCTCAATTAAAGCTTATTTTGAACAATTCCAGCTTCAGTTGAATGAGTTATTTCATTTGTTTGAAGCCCTGGCAGATAAGCTGTAGATAGAACAACAAAAGAGCAAATTGTATGATTCCTCTCTCTCTGTCTGCCTCTCTCTACTCTCTCTTTCTCTCTCTCAAACAAAGGACCTAATGAAACAGTTTCCAAATGTCACAACCCAAGGGATTAATACTTAATACAATACAACACTATTATACACTCCCTGCCATGTCCCGCTGATGACAGCACAATACTGATAATCTCCCTCATGGCGGTCCCTTCTTGATGAAAATATTACAGCTAATATCCTACTTGAAGTCTGAAATTAACACACAGTGTGTGATTACTCACTTACATTCAGAATAATCTCATGGCACTGGAGGTTTTAATGCTGATGTACATCTGACAGTGATATTAGCATGATTTCCTTTCTTTGTACTTCTTTAATTGAAAAGCGAGATTCATTATACACAGACATTTTCATGTATAACGAAAAAGTTCATTCTGTAGAGCATTTATAAGGGCTGGCACTGCTGTTGGACGAGAAGACCTGGCTCGCAATCTCCATTTGGGTTCATCCCAAAGGTGCTGGATGGCGTTGAGGTCAGGGCTCTGTGCGGACCAGTAAAGTTCTTCCACACCAACCTTATCCCATCATGTCTTTATGGAGCTTGCTTTATGCCCTGGGGCACAGAAAGGCTGGAATAGAAAAGGTTCTTCCTCAAACTGTGTTCACAAAGCACAGCATTGTCCAAAATGTCTTGGTGTGCTGAAACATTAAGATTTCATTTCTTTAAAAAATAGGTAGGGTCCAGGTGCTTTTGTGCATATAGTGCATATATGAACCGAAATATATTTGAAAAAAAGAAAGGAACAAATTACCCCATAACCACTCTGTAGCCCTGACGGGCAGCTAGAGTAAGCATTATTTGAAAATATTACCAATAAAAATTCATCCGTGACAATGTGTTCAATAAAGATGGCACCAACCAAAAAGTGTTGTTTTTTTATGTGTTACAGATTTTAGGAGCTGTGTAGAAATCTTTCTCATTCCAAAGCACTTGCAAACAATATAGAGTTTTCCTTCTTTGCACACCCAGACATAAATCCTGTTAATTACAGTATGTCCTCCTCTTTATCTCGAGAGCTACATTAATCACACAATAGGCGCCATAATGCAGTGCATATTTGATTCTACATTCAGGCATATTGTTGCGGGGAAAAGATGCAAAAAAAGGGACTGTAATCCTTTTAAGGTAGCAATTAATTCTTGTCAAATAATCCATACTTCGGTCCTCAACTCAAATACCTGCGGTTGTGGAATAATAGGGACCCGGGAACATACTCCTACTTTTCTCCTGTCCATAATTGCCCACCAGCAACACTGACACCTCCGCTAACCTTCTTAATGCAAATTAGACCCATCCATCTTGGACATGAACAACAACAGACATCCACTCATTCCTTTATAGCAGGTCTATACTCATCTCTTACAGATGCATGGCAGTATCTTTTCAGAACGTGCTATTAAAACAACGAAGCAAAACATCCACCCATGCCTTTCTTAATGTGCATTGTTTACTAAAAAACTGAAAGAAATTCTTCAAATGAGTCTTTTGTCTGGATTTCTGCTTCTAGGCTTCTTTCACTCTTTCCTATCTTTGCAGAAAGCATTTTAATACAGGGACATCCTGCTGCCAGGCTCTCTGTAATGAAAACGTATGTTTCTGCTAGCTTGCTGAAAAGCAGGCCCCATTATCGATGGCTATCTCATTGATTGAAATGCTTTTAAACTTGCATACATCTGCTAATGCAGAGGGAAGGAACCAGAAACCGAGTACTTACTGTACTTTCTTGCTTGTTTACTTGATTGAAAAAGGCAAATGCTGGTTAATTTACTCCCCTGCATGTTCCTGGAGGTACTCCATAAACTAGTATATATATATATATTTTCTGTAAAGAATATTTTTTTCAGTTGCTTTTGTGAAAGTTACATTAACAAGAGGAACACGGCTGGTTACATGGCTCATAACAATGTTATTATAAGAAATAATAAAGTAAAGCTTCCACCGAGTATGAAATTACTTTTTGTTACATTATAAGACTATAAGAAAATCATATAAAGACACACACACACACACACACACACATTATATATATATATATATATACACACACAGCTTTTGAAAAAAATAAGACACCACTGCAATTTATTTTTAAATCAGCATCTCTATGAGTATGAGAACCATTCCATGCCAGTGTCTGTTCAATTGCTACACAAGCACCTCATTCTGCTTTATGAGGTACTGATTAGTGATCACCAGAATCACATCTTACTTAATGAGGAACAGTATAAAAACACTGCTGTAATCAACATTCCCATCTTGCAGTGTGACCAGTTGGATGGCAAAACACTACTAGAAGTACGTCAAAGGTAATTATTGCCATTTTGTTTAAGAGCGAACAAGAGATTTATATATACAAACATATATATAGTTATTATACAGTTGTATAATAAGTTGGCCTTGACACACTAGCATACATTTAGTTTTTCTATACTTATTTGACATATCTTGCTTGCTGCTCTGTTATGTTTGTTTCTACTGTGTTTTGTACTGTGGGTTTCATTTAACAGTTTGTGTTTAGATTTTGTCCATGTTTTCGTTGTTCTTTTTTCTTTAATTTTCTTTCCTTATTGTCTTCTTCACATACTCCCTGCTGTAGTCTTGTCTGCCTTTTTGTCAAAAAGCAGTGCTAGATTACAAGCATCCTGGGCTGCCATACAAAGGCAAGATTCTGACTAGGTACTCTCATACATGTGATTAAGGTCTATCAGTGAGTAAAAAAGTCTATCTAACATGTTGCAGAATGCTAACTAAATGGGACACTTTTAGTGTAGATGAAGGAACATACAGTAAGATGCTTAGCCTGCTTTTTCCTCTCTGGAAAGTTTCCTCTCTGGAAAGGTGACTGTTACCCTGAGGGGAGAAATATGTAGGTTAAGTTCAAGGGTAAGGATTAGAAATGTGATAAGTTACAGCACAGAAAATGTACAAACCTGAAGAAAAATTAAAGCAAGGGCACACTTTACTTTCAAAAGTAGGTTTGCGCATGGGAGCCATTAATTGCAACCAAATTAGTGATATTTCATGTTTTTTATAGGACAGTAAGGTATAATCAGCAAAGTTGGATACTGTCGCAGACCACAGAACTTTGTGCATCTAAATATACTAACAAGGAGGATGGCAGCAGTGCAAAACCCATCTATTTACTGAGGCATCGGTCCAAAGCTTTCACCCCTGTTGCTCCCTGAATGCGGTCTCTATGGAGATGGTTACCAAGTGAACGGTGAGGCCATGCTCCTAGTTTAGAAAGGGTTGTGGTGGGTAGTGACGCATGGTGCATGTGTTAGAGAGCACGGCCGTGTGTCAACAACATGCTGGAAGATGCTTGTGGATCATGAAACTCTAAACTACAAAACATCAATCAAAAACAATCACATACCAATCATAACAAAACAATAACATTATAACCATCTACCTAATATTATGTTGGTCCCCCTGGCACTGCCAAAAACTGCTCTGACCTGTCAATCCATTGATTCCATTAGAGCCCTGAAAGCATATTGTGGTATCTGGCAGCAGATCCTTTAAGTCCTGTTACAGGCAAGGTGGGCCCTCCATGGACTGGACTAGTTTGTCCTAGCCATCTCACATCCTTGACTGGATTAGGATCTGGGTAATTTGAAGGTCAAGGCACACCCTAAAGTCTTTGTGATATTCCCCAAACAATTAATCAGCAGTTTATTTGGTTTCAGGGTGCAGTTTCCTGCTGAAAGAGGTCACTGCCATTTAGGAATAGTGTCACTATTAATGGGTGTACTTGGTCTACAACAATGTTTAGGTAGGTAGTTTGTGTCAAAGCAACATCCACATGAATGCCAGGACTCAAGGTTTCCTAGCAGAACATTACCCTGAGCATCACACTGCCTCCACTGACTTGGTTCCCCAGGGAAGTGATAAACATGCGCTCACCCGTCCACTGTGAATTCCATTGCTCTATGCTCCAGTTTTGATGCTCACTTGCCCACTTTTAGTCTTTCAGTGGTGGACAGGAGTCAACATGGGCATAATAATCGGCCTGTGGCTACTCAGTGCCATACGCAGGTGTGTTCTGACACCTTTCCCCCATACCCAGCATTTATTTTTTTCTGTAACAGTATAACAGTACCTCTTCTGTGTGACCAGACCAGACTATCCTCCACTTTTGCATCGGTGAGCTTTTGGTGCTCATAACCCTGTGGCCAGTTGACCAGTCCTCCTTTTTGGACAACTTTTGGTAGGTACTAACCACTACAAACCAGTAATACCCCACAAGACCTGTTCTAGCCATCAGAGTTTTGCTCAGATTGTTACTCTTTTCCTGCTACCAGTACATCAGCCTGAAGAATTGGCTGTTCACTTACTGCCTAATCTTTACAGGTGTCATTATATCAGATAATCAATTGTATTCACATTTACAGTGTTTTAAATTTGCAGCTGATTTCTATATGGTTTTAAAGATGATTCCATACACTTTTATTGCTTTGATCTACATGCCTATATGAATACAAAAATATTTGCACCCAAGTTATTCCGGTCAAAATCCCATGTAGAGTAATCCAGTCATCAAGATGACATATACAGTACACAATGTGTGTCTAGTTTGCTATGGTAAAACACATTATGTACCATTAGAATATTAATTGTTATTCTCCAATCAGTCAGTCTAATCCTGTGCTCCACACTCACATGTTTTCTTTACAAGGTTGGAAAAGATTTATAGATTGTGGTCATTCTGCCTTCCAACCAAATTAATAATGTTTACCGTATACTTTTTAATGTGAAAAGTAGATATTGTTAGTATAGATTAGTGGTTTATTGATATATTTAAAGTAGCAAAACAAACCTTTAACCTTGATACATAGATTGAGTCATTTGTTAACCAATGTTCTGTGTTACCCTGCAAAAGAAAGAACATTTCTATAGGTTAAGGGGCATTTGGCTAATGCTCTTATCCAGAGCAACTGAGGGTTAAGTGTCTTGCTCCAGAACACAATGGTAGAAAGTGGGGGCTTGAACCGGTGTCTTTGTGGTCATCGGGTTCACAGGCAAGTGTTTTACCCACTGAGCTTCTACCACCCTATGGGATAGACACAGATAGGGTATCAAAAATCAAAATGGTCAAATCCAATCTGACCCACAAGCTCTTTTCTTTTTCTCTTTGTCTTTAGATAACATTGAATTCAAATAGTTCACTTTACAGGCTCTGTAGATCCTTGACCTCTTTAACTTACATTTGATTCAATGTCTATTCAAACAATCTTCATTTGCCTCAAACCTGTTCCTAACCCTGAATCTAATCTTTTTCATGGCCCTAACCTTAACCCTAACCCTTGTTAAAACCCTGCCCTACCCAACAAGGGCAATTGAAATATTGAGTTCCAGCCTAAGTTCCAAACAACGTGCTTCCAATCAAGTTCAGGTCTGTTTTTTAACGAGTGAAATCTGTTAAATAGATTTCTCTCACATATTTTCTCATTCTCTCTCTTTCCCTCTGCATCCACACTTTCTGTTTGGGTGATACCGTAGGTGAGTCGTTGTGTTGGTGGAAAGGTCACAGCGAATCTTTCCCTTTTTTAAGTTTGACCAAAGTGTGTTATACATATCTGTTAGTTGCAGAGAAGCATTTGTGCACTGAGCCTAAACGTTTGAAGGTATATACCATTCTCTGTCTGGTACAATCAGTCGTTAGCACACTGTGATAGTATCCCAGGTGTAGAACCTGTTTATCCAGCTAGACATTTTCAGTCACTAACATTTAGTAACTAAGCAAAGCTTTAACAAAACTTGTCGGGGACAATCCATCTCTATCCGTGAATTTGAACAGGTTAGGGTTAGATTTAGGTCTCAGAGCCATTGGTAAACAGGCCATGTCTGGGCATCAGTTTAATACCTGTGCAGAACTGTAATTATGATATCTGCAGGAGAACTATAGTTTGAAACACAGAGACACTGTTTCCACATCTATATTATTTTTATCTGGATATTTTGCATGTTATTTAAAACACCAGGATGTTGGTAAAGCAAACAGACATACCATTAATATATTCAGTAGCAACCTGACCTTTTCACAGCCTGTTTCTCATTCAACTCGATCCCATCAGTAGCTATTAAGACCATTGAAGGTGTGACGGGCAAAGCCTAAACTAAATAGCATCCTTTTTCAGACCATTTCAAAATCTATGCCCTGGAGGGAAGGCTCCTGTCTTGCATGCACATACACACATAAATGCACAAATGCACACAGACCTTCACCCTTCATAGAGACATAATCAAGTCACATAGCACTGAGGGAATTGCGCTGATGTTATACTGGGTCTGTATTAACCAAAATGACTGATCAAAAATGTACATTTATATTAGTATTTATTTTAATACATGTTTGTCGTACATTAACAGAGGTTCAGCAAATTAAAACAGTACACAGTAAACTGGGCGTTAAATTCACTTAGAGCCTTTCTCTTGTGTGAGACATGGTTAATGGTTTTCTTGTGATCATATGAAATATAAATGAACACGGGATGCATTATGAAAACCGTGTTAAAACCTTTGAAGTGTGCCAAAAAGCCATTCTGCGTTTTATATATTTCGTTTCTCACTGCAGTATCCAGCGAGATTTAAGTGGTCATAATGGGGGTGGAGGTAACCACACATGCAGCTATAGAACAGAAGTGAGTGAACCCGTAATTGATTGACCTTTGTATAACAGTGATCTTCTCTCCCACTTTGCCCGTTTCAAGTGTTTATATCTCCAACCACTCCATGTATACACGAGTTTAATTTGGAAATCTAATTCAATTACTGCCATGGAAAATGCACTGTGGGTAGCACTCAGCTAAGCCCGCCTAAGTTGTACAAAATTACTCAAATGCCTAGACGAAACAAAAACATCACCCAGAACTTTGAGAGTGACTGTTTCTCAGGTGGTAACTCAGCTGTAGGTTCAGAAATCCTCAAACATGAATCACACTCTTTTTTATTTAGTTATTTTTTATAATATGTGTAAAAAGGCCTGTGGTCGACATGTTCAAAAGGCAAAATGCAGTCAGATGTGAACTACACCTATTTGAAATCATAATGTGAATGGATGAGGCTAATCTGCTATTGGTTGAATAAGTGTTGAATTCAAAAAAGGCAGTTTTTGCAATTTAATGTCTACATGTAAACCATCAATGTTATTGATGTACATACAATGTCAAAATCATTTATTCTTATTATTTTTTTTATCACCACCCCCCCTTCTGGTATGAATATTGAACGATTGTGATTTATTCACGTCCGTCATATCAATTTATCTATCTCTGCTCCCTCTGAATGACTGTGTTGATGTTGAGGGTAAATAATGTGTCTATAAGAGTAAGTGGGAGAGAGAAAGAGAGAGAGGAAGAGTGGGTGATGGATATCTTATAAGGCATT
The DNA here is from genome assembly GCA_037974485.1 of Hemigrammopetersius urotaenia. Taxonomy (NCBI): domain Eukaryota; kingdom Metazoa; phylum Chordata; class Actinopteri; order Characiformes; family Alestidae; genus Hemigrammopetersius; species Hemigrammopetersius urotaenia. The sequence goes on along the minus strand of JBBPDC010000011.1, from coordinate 10,019,216 downwards.
TTTGCCCTGCTGAGTTCACTATTGTCAAGAAAAGTCAAGGTACAGCCGAACGAGGATCATTTGCAACAGAGCTGCACTCATTTTCCCTGACAACAGTAAGTCGCATAAAATCTTCTTTGGTTTTTGTTGACCCTGTGCAGCAATGGATACAGCTGTGTGAAAGCTTTGTATGTGTCCTTCTGTTTGCACACTTTATCTGATTAGATCCACCAGGATCTAAACTGTTTTGATTGAGTGCGGCAGGTCATAAGCCCTAGTTAACCCCTGGAAGACCTGCTAGATCGGACCATATTGTCATCATATAGGCCAGTAGGATGCGTGTGCGATGATCCCTGGGTCAACTGTGGCCACATAACTGCACTCAGCCTCCTGCTCAGCTCTCTAGAATCAGGGTCTTAGTTGCAAACTGTGCGAGTTAAAGAGGAAAATCTCTCATCAGTAGGGATTAAGGCAGAGGCGTTTCAACATTTTCCATAAGGTAGCATTATAATCAGACTCTCGGCTTCATAATACCCGCCATCTGAGTGGATTTGCGGGGCGGAAATGTTATTAAAGTCACCACATGAGACAAACAAATTAGAGCCAGTGGTGTGCTGTCCAGAGTGGCTCGAAAAGAAAGCAAGTGGGGTCGTGCTTAATCATTCCACTCTTCTGTGTTTATTACTCTTTTTCTTGCACTTGTCTTCTGACTCACACATTTGGAGGCAAGTAAGCAGAGGGGGGCCAAAATGCACTTTGGAGTTCATGAGAAAAATATTGCCAGCACATTAAATCAGATAAACAACACTAGCTTTTTTCTATAATGGGGGATTTATAAACAAACCACTCAATGTTAGAAACTGGGCATCTACAACTGAGCTCTGTAACAGAAAATAAATATTCTATACTACAGAACCTGTCGGTCTGTCTGTCTACAGCGGCATGTTTATTGAGGCCTGCTAATCAAGCACAGGAAATATGGTTACAAGCAGTATTTTATATACTCTACTGTGGCCTATTAGTCACTATGCTAGGACTAAACCGTACCTCAGCAAGTGAAGGCCACCCCTTCTCTGCCTGATGCCTGACGTTTGGCATTAACATTACCGGAGAGAGAGTGAGGTTAATTATGCCCGACCCTGCAATGCCATTAATTACATAACAGTAAATAAGCTAATGATCTTTCACTCAGGGTAGTAAGGGGTGTGTGTGTGTGTGTGTGTGTGTGTGTGTATGTTGGTGTGTGACAGAGAGAAAGAGAAAGAGGTAGAAATGCATTGTATCTACACTCACTGGCCATTTTATCATGGGTGTACTTTATGATTACATACTGGACCACAGGTGATCATATATATATGAGTAGTCGTTCTCAGCACAGACACTGTAGTGATCTGTTATTTGTAGTGAAGTGATCATTCGGTCATACGTGAACACACCACAGCACACAGTGTGAACAGCACGAAATTCAACCTCTGCATTTAACCCATTCACCAAGTGAAGCAGGGGGCAGCCAGGAACACAGCGCCCGGGGAGCAGTGTGTGGTGATGGTACCTCGCTCAGGGTACCTCAGCGGTACCTAGCGGTCTTGGGAATCGAACCTGGACTTTCCGATCGCAGGGCGAATGCCCTAACCACTAGGCTACCAGCTGCCCAGCTGTATGTTCTACTCAGGTTGTGTCACACACACAGTGGATGAGTTGGAGTTTTTTAACCCTGTGTCTAATCAGAGTTCATTTTATTGCACATTTAACCTGTTAAAGCACCTTAAAATATGCAAATATTCATGATAGTTCAGCAGATGCTGATTGTTTTTCTCTACTCCTTCATCATGGTCAGTTTCTAGCCACAGGACACAGGTAGGCTAGATATTTTTGATAGGTGGTCTATTCTTAGCCCTGCAGCAATACCAGTGTTCTCGTACAGGTCTTAATTGTACCTGTGTCAAAAAGCAGTCTAGGGTGAAATGCAGTAACAAGGTAAAAGGGGTGGGATGAACTGCTGTAGAGTGAATGCAATGTAAATGCTTACTTCAAAAATTGTTCAGATCAGTTTGCTGGTTATTTATTTGGCAATGCTTGTATATATCATCACACACTTATACACAATCAGCATAAAATTAAAACCACCTACCTAATCCTGTATAGGCTCCCCTCGTGCCATTAAAACATCTCAGATCCATCAAGGCATGGGCTCCACAAGACCTCAGAAGGTGTGCTGTGGTATCTGGCACCAAGATATTTTTTTAGGCATGATGCCTGGGCCTTCATGGATCGTACAAGTCTAGCAATCTCACAGATGCATGTTTAGAAATTTGGTGACCAGGTCAACACCTTGAACTCCTTGTCATCTTGTCATGCAACAATGTTTAGGTAGATGGTACATGTCAAAGTGCCATGAATGTCAGAACCCTAGTTTACCCAGAAGATCATGGCCCAGAGCATCACACTGTCAATTTGTCTTCTGTCCACACAGTACATCTTAGCTGCGAGAAATGCAAATACACATACTATTTGTTGTAAAAGTAAATGAGATTCATCAGACCGCCTTCATCCATTGCAACTTCTGCTGTCTGTGACTGTACAGCCCCAATTGCAGCAAGCTGTGAATGGGTCTATGACCATGATGTATGCAGTATGCTGTGATGCACTTTAAACTTTTGGGAAGTACTAACCACTGCATTTTTGGTAATGAGAAAATTCAGTTTTCCTTGATGTGAGCTTTTTAAATATCAGGTGTAACTGAGGTCATATTGTGCCCTGAACTAGTCAAAATGATGTATTTTCTTCTCTCCATCCCTCTGTTTGTAAATGTTAAGAAACAAACAAAATACAGATTGAGATGTTTTTTGGGGAGGGGGTTGACAAACCGTACCCAAAATCATTAGTTTAGCAATTAGCTCTCAGCTTCCCTCTGGGTATGCCTACTCAATACACTTGTCCTAGCTGAATCACTGGGGTGTGACAACAAAAAACAGGAAATAATTGTTCATCTTATTCCCCAAACATTGTGCTGTTTTAACAAATCAACTCGTTTGATTTGTTTGGGGATTTTTTCCCCTGTTATCTTTTTCCATGAATGAAATACATCGATCCATGCATATTTTTCAGTTAATATTTTAAAGTAAATGACTGCATGGAGTGGTTGTGGTAATGACATGTACCTGACTACAATTGATGCATTAGGCTGGTGGATAGGATTTGTGACACACTCAAGTATATTGGTAATAATTTTTTTTTTTCTTCACTAATGTGGGGCATATATTATAGCTTCTATGTTCAAGGAGAATTAAATGTTGTACCTCACTTTTATTGTTATTGTTGAGAGAAAACCAAAAATACAAACTTTATAAGACAAGAAAATAATAAAAAAAACATTAATACATTGAGATTTATTTTTGGTATATTTCCTACCATTCTCAGACAATTAAAAACATGGTTGAAGGTATATCTTCAAAATGTTTTAAGGGTTCTTTAGTAGAGACAATTGTTCATTATTGAAATAGGTACACTCAAAACAAAAACAAAAAACATCTGAAGGCATGTATTGTTCTTTTGCATAAATCTCTATAATGGAAACCCTGCTGTAAATGGTTCTGTAAAATTGGTTATATATAGCATTAAATGGGTCCCACTTTTGTTGATTCAAAAAACAAACATAAAGCCAAAAAAAACTTATTTCAGATTTTCGCAAATATATAATGATAGAGGCCGAGGGATGGAAGGAGGATTTGATATCCCAGCAATGGTTCACCCCCATTTATTCAAAGGCTCGTTACTTCACACATCATACAGCATACATATTGATATTTAGTTTAGGCTCTGATGTTGCTGCTTTTATCTTGTCTGATTGAAAATGGTTTGTTTTGATTTTATTCAAACATTCAGGCTAGGTGTTGTGCAGACTCCACTCTGTGGTAGTTCCTAATGGCCATAATGCCCTCCATGAGAGCGGTGTAATGAGTGTGTGTAAACTGCAAAGACCCTGGCACTGCTGGCTTCGGCTGGCATGGCCATAGGGCTGCTGTCTTTTGCTCTGCGATTCTGACTGTGCCCCTCCATATGGCAGGGGGAGCCAGGGGATCCAGTTAGAGCCAGACCCTGACATGGATATGCCTATGTAACAAAAACACGAGGCGATTACCTATTGTTCATAATTCCTGACTATTACCTATTGTAATAATTTCTTTCTTTTTCTGTTGTGCTGAATGAACAGGATAATGCTTTTGAGATTAAAGGCCAGAACACATTGTGCTTTTTGGAACTCTACCAACCCAGACAAGAAGCTCAGAAACGACTATAACCATAAGGCTGTTTGAAGTGAGGATGTGGCTAGAACTTACGAGTTTGACTTCGGATGAAAATGAGTGACTTTGACTTTGAATTTGTATTATTTTTATAGCAGTAAGCCACTAACAGCATTGGGGGATATATGGTTAGTAAGTGATGAAATATTGCTGTGAGAGACCACCACAACACAGTAGCGAAGGCAGATATTCAGTCTGAAAATGATGTGATCATGAAAACTGCAAGTTATTAAAGCACCTTTACTTGCTTGCTGTATATAATACTAGCAAGTATGCTCAATTAAATCAGTGTGCATGCAGTTCCCATGTGGGCTGGATGTATTTTCTGTGCAATCTAGGTTTTGGATGCAGTGGCTGAAGCTTACATCAAACATGAAATTGGAACAAATATTTTTTTTTCTTTATTTGACCCATAACCAACTGTGATTCAACAGAATACTGTCCAAGCCCAAACGGATCACAGCAGCCACTGACCACTTCATTCATTTAGTCGCATCAATGAATGCCTTAAAACAATATGGCAAAATGTTTTAGGCTTCAAATTAAACAGTGTGTTGTTCTCATGCTGGCACCCCCAGTGATGTAAAATAATTGTGTAATTATACTTAATTCATGTATATAGGTATTGTTGAAATGGAAGTCAACACATACTTTTACTCCTTACATTTCCATTTAAAACTTTGGACTAGATGATCTCCTTATTTATTTTGACATTCAGTTAAGTTTTGTGTGTTTGAATTAATTGTTTTTTAATTAAACCATACAACATAGCTATGTAAATGTTTCAAGGGTGAGTGAAACGAGAGCGTACTTTGCTAGCAGTTTGCCCCTTGTAGCGTGAGGAATGAAGCCAATCCCGGGACAGATACATTTACATTTACATTTACGGCATTTAGTCGACACTCTTATAAAGAGCAACGTACATCAGTGCTCAAGTAGTCCACAACTGTTTCTTAAACCTGTAAAGCAGCTTAAATCCACATCAACTATTTAACCGAAATACTGCACTTCAGGTGCAATTGAACAATATCTGTCAAGTAATACCTACCCAGCACCTGCCAAACAACATCTGAACAACACAAGTCATAGAAAAGTCAAGAGTTAAGACAAGAGTAAGGATTTTTTTTCTTTTTTTTTCGAAGTAAGCAAGCAGATGAGAGACATAGTTAGTCACCAAGGTGCTCCTTGAAGAGGTGGGTCTTCAGGCAACGCTTGAAGACAGCAAGGGACTCCGCAGATCTGATTGGAAAAGGGTGTTCGTTCCACACTGCTCCCCGGGCGCTGTGTTCGTAGCTGCCCCCTGCTTCACTTGGTGAATGGGTTAAATGTAGAGGATGAATTTTGTGCTGTTCACACTGTGTGCTGTGGTGTGTTCACGTATGACAAATGGTCACTTTCACTTTCACTTTCAGCTTGAGGTGGTGGGCCACCATCAAAGAGGAAATATCGGCAAGACAGTCTGAGATGCGGGTTGAGGCCTGGTTATCATTGGAAGTGAAAGAAAGAATAAGTTGTGTGTCATCGGCGTAGAAGTGGTAGGAAAAACCACGTGAGGCTATTACATCCCCAAGAGAACCCGTATGAAGAGAAAAGAGATGTGGTCCTAGGACCGAGTCCTGTAGGACACCAGTGGATAGTCTATGTGGAGCAGACTGGGTGCCTTGCCATACTACCTGGTACCTCTGGTCATCGAGATAGGATGCAAACCAGTGCCAGGCTGTGTCCAAGATGCCAAGGTTGGAGAGAGTGGTGAAGGGGATCTGGTGGTTTACAGTGTTAAATGCAGAAGAGGGGTCAAGGAGGATCAGTGTGAAAGACAGGTTAGCTGATCTAGCCGCATGACATTCTTCTGAGATGGGAAAGTAGAGTAGTTTCAGTTGAGTGAGTCATCTTAAACCCGGACTGTTGGGGGTCCAGGAGCCCGTTTAGGGAGAGAAATGATTTGATTTGATTATACACTGCACGTTCCAGAACTTTAGAAAGGGAGGAAAAAAGGGATACTGGTCTGCAGTTTTTATCTGAAGCATCCCCCAATGGTTTCTTCAGAATCGGTGTGACCACAACAGATGGAACGTGGCCAGTCATCAGGGGGCCGTTGATTATGTAGGCGATGTGCGGTGTGAGATCTGATGATATCATCTGAAGAGTGCTCAGTGGGAGAGGGTCGAGCGGAGACGTGGTAGGTCTGCAGGATATCAGAAGAAGTGCCAAGCATAGTTTGCTAAAAGAGGAGACCTTCTTGAAGGTGCAAACCACTACAGACAGAATGGTCTGATATAGACAGGTCTGTTGGTCCTCTTAAAGTTCAGGGAGAGCAGAAGCCACTTCCACCACTTGACATCTAATTACCTCATGCCTCACTGATACCAGGTGAGCCTTTGTGGTAGATCATGCACTTTGCTCTGTGAACATTCCACACAAGAGTTAAAGATTCCCACCCGAATCTGGGTTCACAACACACACACAACAGGTATTAAACAGAACCCTCACAGTTACCAGAGATGACCAGGCGATAATGAGAAGTAGGGACTCAATGACTGAGCACCAAACGCTACCAGCTTCCTGTTTATATACCATGTAGGTTAGTGTTTCAAATACTTAAAAAAACAAAAAATTAAAAGTTTTCTGTGTTTTCTGGTGTGTGATGCAGAGGTGTGTGATGCAGTGACTAATCATCAGTATTAATGATGAATTAGCATTGTTGTGGGCAGTTTAATTTAACACTGAAAACAACTCTGGATGTTTTAATAAAAACAATACATTCAACAGCATGGGAGACTTGATTACTGGGTAGAGAAACAACTGCTTTGGAAGGTCTGATTAGGGGCACCACTCTCTGGTCCTGTTGGCCCGTGTCCAGCAGAGTCTGGTTGTTCCTTTCTTTGAACACACTCACTAAAACAGACCAAGCAGGTAAGTTGAAGCAGGTGTGTTTGAGTGAAGAAACCTCTGAACTGTGCTGGACATCAGGCCTCCAGGACAAGAGTTGGCCATCTCTGGTCTAAATGAATGCATTTGAGTAAGCATTCTGTTTCAATAATCCTCAGGTAAAGCACACATTTAAAATAAGTGTAAAATTACCATTCTGTTGTACGTGATCACACCACAGCACACAGTGGTAACTTCTTTGAAATTGTGAAATTCTTTCTCTGTATTTAACCCATTCACCCGAGTAAAGCAGCGGGGAGCTAGGAACACGGTGTCTGTGGACAGTAGCTTGCTCAAGGGTACCTCAGTGGTGCCAGCGCAGAGTGCTGACTCCTGCAAATTCCCCAAATGTGGGAATCTCGACTGTATAATTTCTGGTAGTGGGGGCCTAGTGTTTAGGGCGTTTGCCCTGTGATCAGAAAGTCATGAGTTCCAATACCAAGACTGCTAGTGGCACCTCTGAGATACCGTCCCCACACTCTGCTCCCTGGGCGCTGTGTTGCTGGCTGCCCATTGCTTCACTTGGTGAATGGGTTAAATACAGAGGAATAATTTCATGATGTTCACACTGTGTGTTGTGGTGTGTTCGTTAGAGATGTTCACAAGTCATTTTTACCCAGTCTTTGTGCTCGAGTGCAAGTCTTAAGTCTTTGAGTGGCGATGTTTACAAACGGCGACTCTAAATGTGGGATTTTTGAGCTGTAAATTTTGAGCTCTAAATATTTAGAAGATATGCTAATTGGTCAAGCCCCACGATTACATTTGGCTGTTACTTAGCAGGGGGCGGGACTGCGTGCTGTGATATGCCTTCACCAACATGGAGGATTTGCCTTAAATGATCTTATATCTAAAGGTTACACATCAAAAATATATTTTGCACTCTAAATGTGAAACTTCAGAGTTAGTTAGGGCTTGGTGACATCTTTTCTGGTTGTTGGAAAGAGTGTGAGATAAAAATAAATAATTCCATGAAATGAACATTGTTTGAGTTATTACTCACAAGTCACAACACAAGTCTGAGTCAAGTCTCTAGTCGTTGAGGGCAAGTCTAAACTCAAGTCACAAGTCTTTGTTTGTGTCTCCAACTCAAGTCCCCATCTCTGGTTCACGTATGACAGAATGGTCACTTTAAACTAGTGAAAAGAATGGACAGTGAAAAAAAATAATAGTGAAAGACAGTGATAAAGTATGATCACTCAAATATTTTCCACCCTTCGGTGGGATAGAGGCTGTAAGAAATCCAACTTTAGTTAACAGAAATAGCCCAGGCCCATTGAACTGTAACAGTGATTGTATTTTTCTCACAGCTGCATTTGTATGGAAGTCAACAATAGGCCCTGGCTTGATATAATTCCTCCAAATTCTTTTTCCAAATCAGGTTTAAACGTCAAATCAGGCTGGCAGCTCACATCATTGTTGGCCAGCAAACAGAGGCAGCATTGACCACTTTTAGCGAGTGACTCATTGCTCTTGCTGTAGTGAAAATCATTTGCTCATTCTGATTCTAAATGGCAGACAGAGTCATTGGTTGCTGGGATCCGCAGAGGCTGTGTCGGGCTAGAACACGGCAGACTTGTCTGTCGATGCAGAGTTCAGGCCATACAGACACACAGGAACAGAAACATCTCATTTAGCAGACAGGAAGACTACTGTACGACTCATGGCTACTGCTTCTGTCCTTACCTGCTGTTGCCTGTGGCCAGAAAGGAATGAGGGAAAAAAGTCTGCCTAATGCTCCCCTTCACTCTTTTTTTCCCAACGACTGAGGTCAAGCATGGATTAAAAGGCGCTGATGTATCATCACTGTCAGGCAACATTACAGCGTGCATCTTTTTTTTCCTCCTTAGGAACACTTGCTTATAAGAAACACATTACTTTCAATTACCTCCCTGACTTTTCTTTTTAATTAAAGGCAATGGCTGATGAATTATCAGAGCCTTTAAATGATGGAAAGGGAGGGCAAGAGGACGCAGCGCAGCGCCCCAAACTTGAATACCCTTCATTCCCATTACAGCAGCTGCTCGATAAGCAATCTTTAGGGGAGCGTTTGGGGGAGGGTGGGGGTGGAGATGAGGCAAGTCATTGGGAGCAGTCTAGTTTCCGGAGTGTCAGACTTGTTCGATTGTCCTGGTGAGAGAAGCAGGCGATTCAGACATCGCTGTCTCCGTTTGCCTGCCGACTGAAAAGCAATTATAAACATGTTTAAAAGGGTAGAGACGTGAAAGGGCCAAACAAGTCAGGGGCCTTCAAACAGATAAGCAAGCAGCCAGGGGCTGATGGCCTTGTTGTGCCATTACCCCCCTCCCCACCCCTTTTTTTTTTTCAGTCGCTAAGCTTCCCTGAGATGCTTCCCTTGCTGTGTTGACAAGTTCCTGAGAGATGCTATCACAACAAACAGAGTGTGAAGCAAATGACACATTGTAAAGGCAATTTTTCTTTTTTGTCCTCCAATAAAGCACCTCTATACGTGCCTATACGGCCGAACTGATTCACAAACAACACCTCCTCCTGTCTTAATGAGGGGAATGAATGATACTGGCATTCAATAAGAGGATATTAAAGTGAGTCTACTCATGTTATGGAAGATATGGACCATCTGGTGGAGTAGATCTGAGTGCTGGCAAGTTCTGAGCTAAGATTGGCCAAAAGCTCATGCGAGCCTGATGCCGACTCTAATCTTACTCTAATGCCCCCAAATCTCCAGCTTTAATGGCTTCTAAGAGTATTTTCATATCCACTTTATTATTTGTTTCAAATATCTTAAAGCCTTTTGCTTGTTGCCCTCTATCATGTTTTATGTAACCGTTTTATGTTCATCCCTCCAAGTTTCCAGCCTTCTGGCTGCTGTAGTATGATGTAGATTTCTAAATGATAAAGAGTAGAAAATATTGTTTTTTCTCTTGTGGTCAGCTATTTTTAACATTAACCTAAATTATTTCAGTATTTTTATGGTCTAAATGGTCTAAAATCTGGTTAGACTACTATGTAGTACTGTGTATTAACTGTCAGTTATGTCTATGACTTTTAAAAGACCTAGAGTGATTTTTTTTCTCACAAGATTAGTTCCACCCACTGGAAATCACTGGTGGATTCCTCACCCCCAATGTTTCTGGTGGTTCATTTGACGTGTTATTCTCTCAGTCCAGCTTCTGCAGATTTAACCAGTGTAAGAGGCAGACTAGCTGTACGTATCTATGAATAGAAAAACATGTTTAGTACATCTGGGTTTTTTTGGGTTTTTTTTTCAAGATTTTAACTTTTTTATCAAGCATGTTTTTGTCATTTCAAATCATTAGACCTTCTGTATAGGCAAATAAGGGACTGAGGGTGCCCCTGTGGTTCTTTGGTCATGTTTCTTCTGGTATCATGTACAGCCTTTGTGTGGACAGGGAAAAAACAGTTACTGTGGAGTGAAAGAAAGCAGCAGTGTACTATAAAGATTATAGACACTGAAGGCATCTCAGTGTCCGTGGACACTCTGGGGCTAAGACAGAGCAAGACCATGACCTGTTTGTGTGTGCAAGCTTCACCATCCAAAAGCTCTATTATCCCTCACCAGGGTCATACTCCAGAGACTCACACGCTATCACCAGAGGCAGCCTGTCGTCGCCATGGAGAATCCAGCGGGAAATGGTTTTGTGTGAAAGGGTCCAAGTGCATTCTTGGATGGCAGAGTCGACTTGACCCTCAAGAGGGGTTGAAATGGTTTAATCTCTTTAGCCACTGTTCAGCAAAGGGACTATGAAGAGATCTGACTCTGTAAATCTATTCAAAACCAAAGAATGACAACAGGCTATGATATTTCTATTTACCCCATTAAGCTTCAGATATGTGTTTTTATGTTTTAAAAATATCATTTTTAACTGCATTTAAAAATAACACACCAGATACAATTAATCAGTTTAACCAATGCACAATAACACTGCTCAAATTGAACAGTCTAAGTTAATATTTCGGTATTACACAGTCATCACAGAGGTATGAAATGGAATATTCTATAGGGCTCACCCTATATACAACAGTATAACTGCCATAGTCAATGCATAGAGAATATTTCTGCACATTTTAATACTCAGTTCATACTGATTTGTGGAAAAAGGACATAAAAGGTGGCCTGTGTAAAGTTATGGCATGTTTTATATTATTTTTCCCAATATGTTAACCTCAGCAAAAAAATGTCAATTTGCAGAACATTTCACATTGAAGTTCATTCCCTATAGAGGATATTCTTACTTATTATCATTCCACAAAAGCAACAAAACATGTGATTTGACTGGGAGTAAACCTCTAGTAGTGGTCATCAGTTATTTGCATGCTTGTACTGGCGCCCACAACATATTATTATAAAGCCCACAGAATCTGGTCTTTTCCAGCTACTGCTAATGCCATATCACTGGGGTGCTCAACATGCTTGGACGCTTGCTGCCAGTTCTGTTCCATCAACTGACAGACACCTGTGTTGCCTTGTTATGGGGAAAAGGGAGGGCCACCTTATCCACAGAGGGAGAGTGAGGCCAATTATGGCCACTAGAACTCCCAGCCATGGAAAGTATCATCTAGGATGATATATAGACAGTAACAGTTTTACTCCAATCAGGAGTCGCAGAATGATTCTCACATGGATTTTTTCTGAGAACCTAACTGATAGTTGTATGCTGAAACTGCAAATATTTTCTGGTTTGTTTTTTTTTGTGGCAGTAGTTTTTCTTTACACATTTTAGTTGTACGGTTGATGTATTTTGCAAAATATCAAAGGTCATTATCATAAACGATTCTTCTTAACACAGTGCCTGAAAAAATTCACTCACCAATCATAAACACTGTGATACTAAGTCATATTGGCATACTGGAATGTTCTTTGTTGCTTTCTGCAGACACACCAGTGTTTGTGTGTGTGTCTGTGTGTGTGTGTGTGTGTGTGTGTGTGTGTGTGTGTCTCCTGGCTGCAGACACTATGGACTGTGTCATGTTGTATTAACAGTTGCTGCCTGATAGTGACACTGTTTGCAACAAGCCAGAACCAGATAAGCTGTTATTCATTAGAAGGGCAAAAATCACTTTAATTATTCAAAATAGGAAAATGAACAGAATTAAAAAACTTAGTGTTTAACAGGTTCACAGAGGAGCTGCGATGGTGACACCATCATTCACACTTTTTTCATGGCATGTTAAGAAAGTCAGTTCAAATTTTTTTCCACATTTTATTAAACAGTATTTATGTCGGAGGGCTGGTGACAATTTTTTGTTTTCTTCTGACTTTTATAAACATTTGCTGTTAAAACGGTGAGAAATATTAAAGAAGCTCTAGTAAAGTGCTTCCAGCGTTTTTTTCCAGAACACACTAATTATTGTACTGTGTGTACAAAAATAATGACTCAGTGTTCCTTGGGCAGTCTGGGCACTATGTGAAGACTGGATGTTGTTTATATGTCTCTCAGTGCGTTGTTATTTGTCATTTTCTCCATGCTTCCCTGTGGCGGTTCTGTACAGTCTGTACAGCAGATGTTTATTTAGGATGGTACCGCCGGTGTCTCACCAGTATAGAACGATGGGACATGGTGAGACACCCATAGCTCATTCATCTGCTACTTTTCTGGACCCTGGAGCACACAGTTCTACATGCCCTACTTCACTTACTTACTGCAAGGAGCCATTCCAAAAATATTAGCACTGCCAGTTAGCCACCAGCAGTCCAAATTCAATTAAACTGTAATATAATTGAATCTTTTAGCTGTGCGAAGCGAGTAACACGCACTGAAACAAAATCACAGTAAATTGCTTGCAACTGCGGCTGTTGTCTGCATTTATAAATCCTTATTTTGTAGTCTTAAAAATGAAGATGCCAAAAAGCTTTAGAGCTATGCCAAAGGAGAATCCTTTTAGATTCCCTAGAGGTTTTAAAGAACCTCCACATAATGTGTTTTGTACCATGTAGGCTTGTACCAAGTCCAACCCAAGAACCACTTAGAAATCTTTATTTCTGTGCTGCAATAGTTTATACTAGTCAGTCTCTGTTGCATCCTGAAACTGCACACTTAACCTGGAAGCATGATGGCTGATGCAAGATGATGGTTCTGTAGAAGATCTGCTCCATAGAGAGTGCTAACTGTGCTAACTGCTCACTTCTACATGACCTAACAGATATCTTCCCTCAGCTAGCGTTACACCGTGCCAACAAGAATGGAGAAAGTACGCTTTCTGGTCCCCAGTGGTGTGACCAATTGCACGCTCAAATTTAAGTGGCATCGCTGTAGATGGCAGCTTAGCAATGTTTCAGACTGGCTATGAGGCTCAGTGACTTTAGCACACAGTCCCAAGATGAGGTTTGAAATGGTTCCTCCAAAATAAAAAAATGCCAAAATAAAGCAAGAAGTAGAAACATCATGGAAAGGCTTGTCGGCACTGTGTTTTTTTCAAATACAACCTATTACATTTCTATTTAACAAGTTTAGCCACTTTAAGATGTACCTGTTTTATAACAAACATTCTCTTACAGCTTGTATAATGTTTATAGAACAGTACTGCCAATATAATGGAGTGGTCTGGAGCAGGTCAACATGCCCAGTACCAAGCATCAACTAGAGGTCAGGTCAAGTCAAGTTTATTTATAAAGTCCATTATTATACACAAAGGTCAATCAGTGTGCTTTACAGGAACCGAATAAAAATATGAATACAGGAGTCAGGCGATATAAACATAGTAGAAAGTAAAAAGTAAACAATAAAAAGAAACAAAAGACTGAATAGAAAATAAATAAAGGGAGATTAAAAGTGCAAAGGAAATGCAAATATTTAAAAGAAGGCAGCTATTTAAATCTACAGTTGGTGCAGATGTGATACCGATGAGCAGTTTGTTCCAGCAGTGAGCAGCATAGTGGCTAAAACAGCATGTTTAGTTTTCAGATCACCACTAGCTGAGCAGCTCCTGCAGATCTAAGACACCAACCAGGAATATAGACTTCAAACATACTAGAGGTGTATTTAGGGCTCATGGCTCTAAATGATTTGTACATGGTGAGTAATACTCAATGTACTGAACTGCGAGTCAGTGTAAGGACCTGAGAATCTGAGAGAATTCCATTAAAGAGAGTGTTGCAGTAGTCGACACTGCAGGAAATACAGGTGTGGATTAGCCTTTATAAGTTTTTATAAGTCTTGTTTAGACAAAAAATCTTTAGTAATATTTTTAAAGTATGCTAACTTTGTTATAGGTTTGCCAAAATTCTGACATTATTAAAGGTTTAACTAAACTAAAAAAATCTTCCCTCTTAATTTCCATACAGGATAATCTCACTTATTTTGTGGTCACTGCATGAGCTAGTCATGTGCTTTTTTTTAACTCTCCAGTGCTTTTATGTTTTTTTGGTGAATTTACAGTATTAATTGTAGTAATAATAATAATAGGTGATGAGAGATGCCCCAATTAATTAATACATTTTAATAACAACAAAATATACTTGGTAATCTGGTTCAAATGATTGTTTGCAAATTACCACACCATCAACGAACAGCACATTTTCCCAAATATCTGCAGAAAGGGCAACATGTCTCTGGAGCAGAGAGACAAAACAAGAGAAATGGACTTCTGGCACTCACACTGTATACTGCTACCTGTCTCTTCACTGACAAGAAGCAAATAGCAGGCCATTTCCACTACCACGATGCCAAACTTGGCACTCAGTACATGGGTTCTCACAGTGGAACCAGACCAGTAACTTCTTTTTATTGTTGTTGTTGATGACTCTGCTGTTTTTTCATCCACTTCACACTCATTTACAAGAGTAGATAGCATGTGTGGTGGATTGTGTATGCACGGTGGACTGTGTTCAACACTGTGGGTTGCGGAGATAATAGGTGTATAAATCATGGCGGAAACACCCTTGGGTTGATTGTTTCTTTTGCCTACTAAATTTGCCCCTTTATTAAATGCTTTTCTCAGAGTGAGGAAGGGAGAGAGAACGAGATGAGAACATAAAGAACATGTTAATGAGCATTGTTATGATCATTAGCTTTGATCCATTTGTACATCATTATGCTCTTATTATGGAAATATATTAGGCTTCTCATTTGGCTGTGTTAGTCTGGAATCAAAATAAATAACTAACATAAAATAAACAAGTCACAAAGCTTTTGTGTGCTTACATGTAGTTTAATGGAAAAAAAAACACTGATTTCTTGGGAAAACCTCTTATATAAACTGTAAAAATATTGCAGATCATTTGTTGGCATGCACCATTTTGACAAAAGATCTACTCATGGCTGTTACGGCTGGTGGCCGTTAAGGGCCACTGTTTTTCTGTTTTCCCCTGAGTTGGTTTTGTTTGGCTTTTATTTTGAAGCCTGTTTTGATCACGTGTTCCCTTGTGTCTCAGCTGTGTCCTGTTTTCCCTC
>JBBPDC010000011.1:9952101-9963242 GCA_037974485.1 Hemigrammopetersius urotaenia | reverse complement strand
ACACACACACACACACACACACACACACACACACACACACACACACACACACACACACACACACACACACAGCTCCAGGTAACCAAGCAACTGATGGAGCGAAGATCTTCCATGTCCCTTGCACACAAGATATTTAAGCGGTCATTAACTTAGCCCAATGCAGGTGGCTACTTGAGTTCCACCAGCCAGCTGTCAGCGTGTGCACAAGATACTGGAAGACGATATATGTGACATTTTAGCCCTGTTGGAAATGGAGAAAAGCTTGACTCTTTTTGGTCTGACCCTTTGCTTTCTTAAAATGGATATCAAAGCTCATTTTATTCTAGCTCTCATTTCTTCCCCTGCCTTCTCTAGAATTTGGAAATATAGAGGATGGATGTACTGATTCAACTTCATTTTTCCTGATATCCAATCCAAAATCTTAACTCAGAATTGGCTGGCACTGGCGAAATTAGACACTGATCCGATACCAGTGCTCTGTGAAAGTGCTTGCATTTGGTAGCAAATGTATATGCAATAATTAAGACCCTATGGTCTCGTTCCCCAGATAATGATTCAGTCTGGTCACAGATGATATGGAAAATCTCTTATCCAATTCCTGTGTAGTCCATGATTACACTTAAACTGGCCTTGTTGCATTGTTCTGACTAATAGAGAGGTGACATTTGTTTCTCTCACTGAGTAAAAGCAATACAAAAGACTGTACACGTGCAAGTGCTTGAATATTCATCTTTCCACTGAATACATTTTAAACACAAAGGTGAGAAAACCACATGCTGTACAGACATAAATATACAGTGGATGATACCATAATAGAGAGAAACATAGTAGAGAGAATTACAAACCAAATTTTCTGGGATTGTGCAACTTTTTCATGATGTTACTCTAGAAGGTTTCTAAAATTGTTTTCTCCCAAAAAAAAAAAAAAAGTATAAAATTGTGTCCAAGCAACAGTGCAGAATGAGGACTGGTTACGTCAGACTTATATCCAGTCCATTTAACAAGGTTAGGATCGGTCCCAGTGCTGATCCAGGATATCAGGTTGGTGCATCATTGTGTTGTATGTAAGAAAAAAGCTCTTCTTTTAGTCACTGGTTCTTGCATCAAGAATTCAGCGAGGGTTTTGTAGACCTACTTAAGACAAAAAATGAGTCAGAGTTATCCATTATGGTATACTACAGCTCCTCATTTCAGTGCTATTAGAAATGCTGTCATAACCCAGAAGCATATTTTGCCAGTCCCATATACTTCCTTCGCATACCTCAATGGCATGAATATTAAATGCGTACTCTCTGTAATTATCCTGTGACTACAGTCATTTTTGTGGAAGCTGAAGAAAGTTGACCTGTTTGAGACAGTGGGATGAATCTCAAGGCCCTGTTATCTCTCATCCGTAGCTGTTTGTCTGTGGCTCTTAGGCATTTAATCGCTTTGCATTTGCCCAATGCCACATTGCACTTGAACAAACTCATAGCTACAAATCAGGGTCGCCCTCATAAAGTGCGTGTGCATGTGAGAGCTGTGTTGTGACAACCAGCGTCCTTTAACACTCGTGTTGTCTTACCATCGGGAGAACTGTATGCAAATCAAGTTTGCACTGAATACAGGACAAATGTTTCCCTCAGGGAACATGAGGACGCTAACAGGGCTAAGGTATCGCTGTATGTGCTTCTGATAGCAGTCCTACTGCAGCGCTGCGGTTGTACCTCTAAAGATACCATCAGATCCCTTTCTTTTTTAAACCACATATGCAAATATATGGAAATTAACTCTAATATTAAAACGATGTTTATTGATGGACTGCTGTTGTTTCACAAGTGAACACCAAACTCTGGATAACAGAGCATTTGTGACAGCTTTTTGCAATGCATATGTCTGCCCTGGAGTGGAGGGAGGCCATAGAGTGAAGAGGCCAGAATTAGATCACCTTCTGGCTCTATTAGTGTGTTATAAGAGAGAGTTTGCCAAGTAACATCTGTGTCTACTTGCCAATTTGATCGCATCTGTCATGGAGACGAACGGAACGCAGCTCAAGGCATCATACTTGTAAATGGGGAGAGAGAGAGAGAGAGAGAGAGAGAGAGAGAGAGAGAGAGAGGGAGGAAGAGAGCGGTACCCTTACAGATAAACCATCTAAATGTCATGCAAATGTACAATTTCAGTAGAAAATGTGACCACACTTGTGAATAGATATCATTGTACAACAGTGTGGATGGGGTGGACATTCTAGGACAGTGTGAGTGGTGGAATGCTTTGTCGAACATTCTAGATCAGGGTGAGTGTAAGAGTACATTCTAGAACCCTGTATGAATGTGTGGGGGGGCATTTCAAAACAGTGTGAATTGAGGAGAACATTGTAGAACAGTGCAGACACATGAGAACTTTCTAGAACATTGTGAGTGTAGGAGTTCATTCTGGAACACTGTGAGTGTATGTGGGTGGCATTCTAGATCAGGGTGAGTGTAGGAGTACCTTCTACAACATGGTGTATAAATGTGGGGGGGGCATTTTAGTAGAGCAGTGTAGAAACATGAGAACATTGTGAGTGTAGGAGATCTTTCTGGAACACTGTGTATATATACATATAAATATACACATGGGGGGCATTCTAGAGCAGCGAGAATAGTGGAGAATATTGTGGAACAGTGCAGAAACTCGAGGACATTCTAGAACATTGTGAATGGACATTCTTTGACAGTATGACTGGCAGAGAAAATTCTAGAGCAGTGTGAAAGGATGAGAATATTTTACAACGTGTGGAATGGACAAGAACATTCGAAAGCCCCCTGACAACCACAGAAAAGGTCTACACTCCAACCTAAAGTGTGGGTTTGTTGCATTTTGTTGGAGAAGAGTTGGTTAGTGTGCTCAAAACTGTCTTATATTTTAGATTCTTCCAAGTTTTCCTTTATACAGCATTTCACTCTTCTAGCATTCCCTCAAGGAGGTTCAAGGAGGGCTCAGCTGAGATGTTTGTCCAACAGGCTTTCACACATTCTGAAATTGGGATGTTTGCTTTTTAACATTCATACCATTAAGATTATACTGGGGAAAAAGTGAATAAAAATGAGCATTACCCTCTAGATCAAACTGTCTTTAGGTTTATGAAATGCACATCTGATCTGGTGTTCAGTCTACTGCTGTACATTTATGTTCCCTAATGATCTGTGGTTCCACATCCATATGACCTTGCTGAGCCGTGACCAATTGGAGAAAAGATGGTTAGACTAAAGGCATGTAGATCAGAGGATCATAGGTATGAAATTTTTCACTCTGGTGTCATGGTAGAAATAGTAGTCTAGCCTTCAGTGTAATGGAGTTGTGAGTTTTTGGCTGCAGTTAGCACAGCTGTGTAAAACAGCAACATAACTCTGCTCTGACATTCAGGAACTTCTGAGTAGCTTTAGTGGAGTGGGCCACAAGAGAAGGTGGGGGGACGCTTCCCTCAGCTTTGTAGCCTTTTCTCTTGACTTTTTAGCACTATTATAGCTGCGTCTCTTTGATTTGCTTTCTTGTGCTTTTAAGTAAACCATCCTTTTAGCAGCACAACTACTACAAGGCTTGAGTGGGCCTTGAGACCTTGAGCCTTAAGACCCCTCTCTCTTTGTCTTTCTCTCGGTATATATACAGAAAAGTGTCCTGTATATATATACTCCTGCAGTGCTGGAATGTAAATACAGACGTTACCGCTGTATAGACTGTATTGTAAATAATGCACCGGCGTTTTCTTTGGTATGCACTGTCTGGTATAAGCATGTAAATACAGCAATACATGAATTTAATTTACAGTAATAAAAATACAGGGCTTTAAGAAGAACAAAATGAAAAACACGAGAACACCCGAGATGCTCCACAGGGGAAATTCTGGACTGCAGCATTACAGGGCAGCAGCCAATCAGCAGCATGGAGAAGTAAATGACTGTACTCAGAGGAGATGGACTGAAACTGTGACTGTTGATCTGCATTAAAGCGGGGGGTAACTGTATATATGTATACTGTATACCTTTTATGAACCATCCCCACCATTTTTTACTCTCATCCTCTTTCTCTTTATCTCTTTTTCTCCCTCCTCTCTCATCTGGCTTCTTCTTCTCTCTATCTCTTCCTCTTTCTTTGTCTCACTCTTTCTTTTTCTATCATTTTCTCTTATTCCCTCATTCTACTGAAGTCTCTGTCACCCTTTTTCTCTTCGTGCTCTTTCGCTCCTGCCTTTCTTAAGCTTCATCTCCCTCTCTTCCTCTTTCTTTCTGTCTCGCTGTTTCTGAATCTATCTCCTTTTTTCCTTCTCCCTCTCTTCCTTCCTCTTTACCTTCTTTTTATTGCCCTCTCTCGGAATGTAAACCGGAGTGATTGCACGGCAGAAGGCGCATCTGTAACATTCGTCATGATAAGCTGATGAAAGCGACAGCATGAGGAGGACGCGAAAAATAGCCAGAGCGCGAGGTAGAGACAAACAGAGACGGAGGAAGACAGTACGGAGAGACAGGCGCCGCTTCTTGATTGGTCGGCGGCACGCTGATTGTAAGTGGCAGTGCGTGTTTCGCCTGCATCGCGAGGCTTCCACACGTTTCAATTTCGATGGCGCCGGAACACAAGATTTCGTATGTGTGCGTATGTGCTGCATTCATGCTGTTCCGTTGTTTTTACATCATTGTTCTCCCTCAGCTTCTCATCTCTCTTTAAACCTTTGTGTGTTTCAGTCAAACATCACTTGGTGCTGTTGTAGGGCAGCACAGGGGAATAGTTGGCAGTCACAGAGGATACCAGCAGGGATCATATGCGTTCCTCTGGCTTTTGAACTGCGCAAAGAGAACTGCTTTTTTTTTTTTGCTAGGAAAACCCAGGCGATATTTTCCTAGTGCTGTGTTTGCTCACAGGGTGCTGGCCTAAAGCAATCGTTTAGCTGTCTGTTTTGGGTTTTTTATATATATGGGGGCAAAAGGTGATTTTCTCTACTGAAGTGTAATATGTTTACCCAGTCAATGCAGCATAAATGTACACTTTTGCCATTTATTTACTTTAATCAATAAGCAATACTGATGACATGTTTGTCAGATGAGAATTACAAACACATTTGAATCAAATACATTAGATATGTGGGTTTACAAAGGTTTTTGAAAGAGAGAGAGAGAGAGAGAGAGAGACAACAGAGAGAGGGAGAAAGAGAGAGAAACAATAGAGAGAAGGGGAAAGAGAGAGAAAAAATGGAGAGAGGGAGAAAGAGAGAGAAAAAATGGAGAGAGAGGTCAGAGGTAGAGAAACAGAAAGAATGGATGAAGAGAGTGAAAGAGAAGGAGTAGACTTTCGGAGGGAGATTGTGTTTATGTGAGCGAGAGAGACAGATAGAGTGGGAGAGAATGAGAGAGAGAGAGGAAAATGGAGACAGTGAGAGTCTCTCCAGTCCATTTAACCCAGTCTTTGATAAAGTTGTGCTTGTCCTTCATAAGAAAGAGGCTTGTGAGCGATAAAAGAGTGACACCTCTCTGAATGAGTTACTTTCTCTGCCGCCCGGCAGCACAGGTGTCCAATCCACACGCTCGTTAGCCGGATGGAACTGTGTTTATGGAGTGAAATAATAGACACAAAATATGACTGACATGTCACTTCACAGCATGCAGGTGAATGTGTGTTTGTGTGAAAGTGGTGAAAGTATATATGTGTGTGTGTGTGTGTGTGTGCGTGTGCGGTGGTGGGCACGCTATGACAAAGTGGGCTTTGAGATGTGCAGACAGTTTCCACAGATGCTTCCACACATTCCAGGATGCATGCAAACACACACACACACACACACACACACACACACACACACCTACACACACATACACACACACACACACACACACACACACACACACACACACACACACACACACACACAACACCAAATGAGTCCCTCTCTAATGGATGGATTGCTTCTCCACTTTCAATTTTCCACAAACCGTTCAGCCTTGCCAGTTTTCACTTTGTATTTAGAGGACTTTAAGCTGAAGGCCCAGTTGGATGCACACTATTCGCTGACTTGACAAGGTGTCTAAACTATCTTCCAGAATGCTAGTCTAAAGTACATAGCGAGCAGCAGTACCTGAGCGGTATAACACTGGCCAATATACAATCTCACCTTCCTCTACACATATTTTGAATGTTTGGATATTCTGATAAAGCTTTCATTCATTTTCAGTAACAGCTTAATCCCAAATTCAAACCCCAACCCTGGAGGTGTGAAGCAACACTGCTACCCACTGCGCTGGGGTAGATGTCTAATAAATTGTGCTAGCAGTATTAATTCTATTATTGATTAATTATTTTCATGATTAAATGGGTAGAGATGTGCACACATAGTCAATGAATGGATTGTTATAGTCAATACTCAATTAGTAAACTACCCAAAATTTGTGTCTACCAGTGACAATGGTATATAGTCTGGCAGGCTGTGTCAGAACGTAGACAAAAACTGCCTACCATGACAGAACGGGAAAAATTGATTGACCAGCTGCAGACCATTATTTTAGATTGAATGAAGGGGTGGGCAAAAGGTGCCATAAAGCAAACTACAGCAAAGACAGACTTGCATGAAACAAAGTGGTTCATGGCTACTAGGAAATGCCAGGATTGCCAATATTATATATATAAATATGTCATTAAATACATCATTAAATGTGTCATTAATTATTTAAAATGGGAAATAAAAACATTTAAGTAATTATATAAAGATTTAATGACACATTTAAGTAATTATTTATCAGTGTATTTCCCATTTTAAACAATTAATGACACATTTAATGATGTATTTAATGACATATTTATATATATAATATTGGCACTCCTGGCATTCCATAGGCCTCAAGCACAATTTGTACATGAGTTTTAAAGATGGGATGCTGTGATGTTTAGTCCAGTGTTCTGAATAGTTCAGCATTGTCACAATGTGCAGGCAAACTGCATGCTACTGATGACTAGATAGTATTTAACTCGAGCAACCCAGGATAGTTTCTTTTGAGGACTGTTGTTCATTTCAATATTTCTGCAGCTGCCAAATTTGTCCAATAATACAGACCAAAGTTAAGACAATCTGTGTCTGTTTTAACATTTTTGTGACACATACATTTCACACATTTGAATTTATTTTAAAACAATCAATTAGGATTTTTTTGGTAACTTCCACAAAAGTTATGTTACTAAAACTGTGCAAATGAATATATATATATTTATATAAGTGTTTATCAATCTGTGTTTTAACTGTGAGACAGACTAGTAGGAGAACTGACAATTGTAATGTGTGTACGAAGGACTGGAGGTGGATGCATTTGCATGTGATGTTGATTGCATAAAACAAAGGAGGACATAAAATAAACAAAAAATGTACAAGAGATTGATAACTAGACAATAGAAAATAAAATGAGGAAGCACAAACATATATAGCCCTACAAAGACATGGGTACAAACAAGGGAAATGTCACGGTTGACTGACAAACTCAAACACAGACACTGGGGTCTAAATACATGATGGTGATACACAACCGCTGGGACGGGCTGGGGTTACAGCAGACAGGTGAACATGTTTGGGGAGGCAGGCGGAGGCAGAGTATCACAACAATAACAGAAACCTGAAATGATCACAGAAATGGACCCAAATGCAGAGTACAATCAATTGATGTTTAATAAGAAAAACAATTCAAAAGACAAGAATCTAAGTCCCAAGGCCATAGCAGTTAAGTCCAAAACCAGAATATCCGACACACGGCAAAGAGGAAAGTTGTGCAAGGTGAAAATAGAAGTCAAAAATCCAGAACAGGCCGATATGCCAATATGCATACAAAAATACAAAATAAGCGTATGCACATTGCAAACCAATCACTGTGGACAGACTAGGTTTAAACAGAGTTTTGTTGAGAAATTGTGTCAGCCCTACCAATTACAATTACAGGTCCCTAAATGCAAATTATACTGATCAGTAATCTCCATAATTGGAAACATGACCCTTTTGCTGGGATGCATGAATATATTGAATATTTTTTGTGCCTCTGTTCCTGTGGACTATGATAAATAAAAGAAGTGCTCAGAAAGATAAACTGACTCAGGCACTCTGTATTGTGCCTGCCAAGACCATCCAGCGCACAGACAGATACTGTCATTACTGATGGCTGCTTTTAGCATGCTGAGTCCTTGCAAAACTGGAGAACTGTCAGTTATGTGCGACTGGATTGTCATGGAAAATCTTATGCAGTGTTTTTTGCCGTAATTGAATGCTTTGATAAGAGCTTTTGAGGGAAAAGGAAAAACAAAAAACATGATTGCATGAAAAACATGATTTCAGAAAGCCAAGACAAATTAATGTTTCTCCTTGTGTGAAACAGAAAATTGAATGCAAATGCTACAGCTTAGGCAAGCACTAGGGAAGTGCGTGGGGAAAAGACACTGAGTAGATTTTAAAAAGTATAGCTCATAGGTCTAAATAAGTAGACCTATTGACTCGATGTGTGGGATTTGGTCTGCAGGGTGAGTAGTTATGTCTTTCCTCCTAGACAACCACATTGAAATGTGACCTCTAAGGGAGAGCATTCAGTTGAAAAACATTCCATCAAGAGATTTTAGACATTAAGAGAACATATGAACAGCCGATGATACTTCTTGTGCTGAGTTACAAGAAAGGCAGTACAGTTTTGCTGTAGGGAAGAGTGGGGTAAAATGGCCCAGTGGGGGATTTTTGTCTTGTGACCATACATTCAGGAGTTCCAATCATTCCTGTCAGGTTGTGGTGAAGGGATGTGCCTTGTCAAGGCAAAATGTGCATCAGTGAAGCAGAGAGCTGTGCTGCAGGTTCTTCCATGTCAGAAAGGTCTTAACAGACTAAACCTGCCACCTACTGGGTAGCAATATAAGGAGATGTCGTTAATTCAGCTGCAATTCCGTTCCTGCGTAGTTCAACTGTCTAAGTGATAATCTATTCATCTGGAAATGGTTCTGTTAAAGCCACCCATGGCAAAGGGTCCAGGAGATCTCTGTTGGCTTTCCTTACAGGGTGGAATAGCGATGCAGCAATCCGATATTCTGTATCGTTATTGGTCAGATCCTGACCTAAATTACTGGACCGGAAATCGGGAAGGAATAATTAAATCCGTAAAAAAATACGGAAAATAAGCACAGCGTACATAACGTGATTTGTGACATGCATAACACGAGAAGATCACGTGATAAGAGTTTCTGTTGTGCATGAGACTTGCCAACTTGCCAACAGGTTGGAGTTACTTCAGACTCAAAGAAGCAAAAGCCAAGACTGCTGAATGTATTGGGACACCTCGCCTGGGTGTCCCAATACTTTATTCCTCCACGGAACATGCTCACGGCGTTTCTAGGCAGGGCAACCATCAATCTCTGTGAAACTTCACATTTAGCTAGAGCTCAATGAGACCTTTCTAAAGACTCGTTTGCCATAATAGCCCCTGAAGATCTGGAGTTAGTAGCCAAAAACCATTCACCTGGCCTGGGTGTCCCATTAATTTTGACAGAGGTGAATGTTTTTTGGCCAATAACTCCGGATCTCTGAGGGCTATTATGACGAATGAGTGGTCGTTGGAAAGGTGTCACCGAGTTTGACATCTAGAGTGTGAGATATATTTTTCATATTTAACATTTAGATTTAAGATCATTTAAGGCAAATCCTCCATGTTGGTAAGGGGATATCACAGCACGCAGTAACAGCCAATTGTCTGTTGTTCGTGTTGGGCTGTCTAATTGTCGTGTTAGGTTCGCGGTACTTCAAAAAGATACTGTGGCTCAGAGGAAGCCTATTTTAGCCTTTACTCTCTCAGTGTTGGTGTTATTGTGTGACTGGAGAAGGAAAAACTGGAAAATTAACAAATATATTGCATGGAATAAAACAATGGTAAGCTACTTGTATATTTTGCTAAGAACAACACAAGGATAGGCCTAAAAGAATATCTGTTGAGTTTTAAAAGATAGGACCCTTTTAATGTTTTAAAATGAGCTAATGATTCCTTCGAGTATAGGCTGTGTGTATAACAAAGCTAAATGTAAGCATTCCAAAAAATCTTGTTACTGCTTTTGATAAGCAAGACCTCAAAGCTACAAAATCACACGCAGAACATTCAGCAATTTTATATTTATTCCAAATATTGTAATAACATTTTGGGATCTGTGAACTGAAATGAATCCAGACTTTGATGCTGTCATGAGAAGGTTTGGCATGGCTTTTATTGACAATAAGACTGTCACTGGACATACTTTGAACGATTCACTGATGTCAGTCTGACCTTGTGCATAATCATTCTTCATTACAGTAATACAGGTTTATGCCCAAACAACAAACATAAAATTGACAAGACCTACAAACTGCGGGTAAAGGAAAGTGAAGGTCAAAAATACGATGGAAGAAGAGACAGCTGGACAACATGCACTGTAAAAATTTTGGTTGTGAATTCACAGCAAATTACAGGCTACTGGTTGCATGACTTTCACAGTAATTTACCTGACCAATTTCACAGTGCATTACAATAAATCTGCAACTATTTACTGTCACTTTACAG
Organism: Hemigrammopetersius urotaenia; assembly: GCA_037974485.1. NCBI lineage: Eukaryota > Metazoa > Chordata > Actinopteri > Characiformes > Alestidae > Hemigrammopetersius > Hemigrammopetersius urotaenia. Next base: position 9,952,698 of record JBBPDC010000011.1, on the reverse strand, counting down.
CAGCCACAGTCATATAATTACTGTGATATAGCAGTATGTATCTGTGGAACTACAGTATGTTGCTTTACATGAATTCCAAAAATAACCTCTATATTTAAAATTTTGTTGTAAAAGTAAATTTGATGTAAATTTGATTCTACATGTTATTTCACAACACCTATACATGTTTTGGATATGTTCAATAAAAACAACAGAAAATATATTTTACATTTTTATTTTGAACCTTTTTAAAAGCCAAAAATAAATTAAATACTTGCATTGCAACAAGAAAGAATAATGTAAAAATAAAATACAATACAAAATACCATTCTTTGGATCAAAAGAAATATACAACCAAAACTACTTTTTTATTTAACTTTAATGTGTAACATCAACAAAAAAAGAGAAAAGAATGAATGTCTGTTGTTCAGCAATCCAACAAAAGACACACACACACACATTCACATTGACCTCCACTCAAAATCTACAAGTTTTCTCAGAAGTGTGCTCACTTTTGGGTTGATGCCTCCACTCAGCCTTTTCTTTGATTTTGAGCCTCTATCTGGGTTAATACCCAAGAAGCACCTGAAAACAATATGCAAAGACAACTTTCAGTTT
>JBBPDC010000011.1:9934187-9952001 GCA_037974485.1 Hemigrammopetersius urotaenia | reverse complement strand
ACACACACACACACACACACACACACACACACACACACACTCACACACACACACACACACACACACACACACACAAACCAAAACACCAATACAGTACACAGGGAATCTTAATACCCCCTTGGATAAAGATCTTATATATGTTATATGGTGGCTGGAGAGCAGTTTAACTAAGGTTCAGTTAGAGTCAGAGTGAGTTTCGCATGGACTTGTGTGTATCCACTGTTACACTGCTTGAAGCAGTAATTGGACCACAGATTTGAATCATTTGCATGTATGACCCAACCCAGCTCCTTCATCTCTCACCACTTGAGAGATCACTATAAACATGCTCTTGCAAATGATTAAATTAAGTCTTTGATACAATTTTCTCAGAGCAGTGCACTGCAATGGTGATGGCAGATGTTGAGGAGACAAAGTTAACCCCAACAAAAATTGAAACTCAAGTCAGTAGCTGAGCTGAGGAACTACTACGTGTTGCACTCATGTTGGTATCAGAGTGATTCAGGGGTGAGACAGAATCTTACTCCAGCTGATCCTCATTCTGGTTAAAATCACACCACTCGATTGCATCGATCACACACTCGCCTGCGTATGGGCTTGTTAGTCTTTCCCTCGACTTGAGATTTCTTCTCAGAGAATGAGAAAAAAAACAGTTCAACACTAAAGCAAAGCATGTGAGTGTGCTCACTTCTGCTCCACTCATACTTGTCCATATGTTTTTTATATGAGGCCCTCAACGTATCATATACTCTATATGGACAAAAGTATTGGAGTGCCATTACACAAACAAGGACTTCAGTAATATTGCTTTCAAATACATAGACCACCTCCCCCCCCCCTTGCAATCGATCCCTCCTTTGCAGCTATAACAGCTTCCAGTCTTCTTGGAAGTCTTTCCAAGAATATTGGAGTGTTTCTGTGGGAATTGGTTGCCATTCTTTCTGTAGAGCATTTATGATGTGGGATGAGAAGGCCTGGCTCACAAGCTCCATTCCAGTTCATCCCAAAGGTGTTGGATGGGGTTGAGGTCAGGACTCTGTGAGTGAAAGACAAGTTCTTCAAACTCATCCAACCATGTCTTTATTGAGCTTGCACTGGGACACTGTCGTGCTGGAATAGAAAATGTTCTTCTCCAAACTGTGTCCACAAAGTTGGAAGCATGGCGTTGTGCAAAATGTCTTGGTGTGCTGAAGCATCAAGATTGTCCTTCACTGGAAGTAAGGGGCCACCTTAATTCAACATGGTATAGATTCTATATGGTTAATCCAGTCATATGTATGTGTTTGTCCTAAAATCGTGCGAAAATATGCACACACACTCACACACACAAACACACATATACCTTCTTCTTTGACAGTCCTCCTTAGTCTGGGCTAGAGCCATTTATTTGTCTTCTTAACCCTTGCCCTGTTCTGCATGTAGAACAGGCAGATGTGGGGGGTTTGAAATATTAAACGAGGTGCAATCTCTTGACTGCATAAGTGGGGATTAAACACTAAGGCCAGTATAAATAATGCAAATGTCTGGCACATTGGTCTGAGGCAGAATGCCTTTTATGTGCGTGCACTCATTGGTATGGACGGAAAACAGCCAAAGCCTGATGGATCTAAAGTGAGGGAAAACAGGTGAAAAGAACAGGCTGGACTTCACTATTAGCCCTTTCTTTTTTGGCACGCTTTCTTTTTTGTCAGCCTCTAAAAGGGATTATGTGTATGTGTGTGTGTGTGTGTGTGTGTGTGTGTGTGTGTGTGTGTGTGTCCGGTCTGCCCCCAAATGAGATTATGTGTGTGTGAGTCAGGAGAGAGCAGGTTCAGCAGCCATCCATCAAGCTGTAGGGTAGCAGTGTGTGCTGCTGCTCAGGAGCAAGAGCAAGGCCACAGGGCTGCGTGTGTGTGTGTGCGCGCAGCAACAGGGGCCTCTATGGTTCAGCCGTTCCATCACAAGAACACTGACACATAGCTACATGCCTGAAAAGGTTTCAGTCTCCCAGGTGTGTGTGTGTAGGTGTATGAGGGAGTGCGTTTGTGCTTGCCTAAATGTGTATAAAAAAGGCAAAAATCAGCATAAATTTTAAGTAAGGACGCATCTTGAAATAACATCATGTTATTTCTGGAATAACAAAATTTTATAATAATATTTTAAAAATGTATTTATTTTACATCAGTCTATTTTTTTCCATCATTCAAATTGTGCCCTGAACATTTAATGGTGAACAGTACAAAAGAAATGGGCTATGCCTGTTTGTTTGAGACATTTTTCAGAATATTATATTGATTGGTATTTGTTATATGACTGAACAATGTATTATTGAATGAAAAGACAAAGTGGTCTTTAATGCATTTTGCATTGAAACCTTTTTGATGACATACAGTTGAATCTTGAAACATTGTTTTGTTCCGGTTTATTGTTCCCATACTTGACCATTTCTGCTGCCTTGTCTATTGTATATCTTTCTCAGTCTAAGCCTAGATCCAGTTCGTAACGCCACAGAATCAAACCTGTTGTACACAGTGCAAATATTCATTATCACATAGCTCACGCGCTGCCTGGGAAGCCCCGTATCAATAAGAGGCCACCTGAGAGAGCCTAGGCTATTAGCGCTGGCCGATAAATCTTGTCAGATGGTGGAGCGTAGGGCGGCCTGTGAAAAATGAAGGTCACGAGCTGGAGTTTATGAGAGGCTGTTATAAAATAAGCTGAATTATGGAGTCCCCTGGGCCTCCTTGCAAATGCTAATTTCAGACACCCAGGTCCGGAGTCCCCGTGTGCACTCAGCGGCGTGGGGTTAGCCCGGGTGGAGGACCGGAAGAATTAGAGGGTGAAGGGGGATGCGGGGTCATGCTTTGACACTTTGATCCCATCTGATCTGAGAGCAATGATTTCAAATGGAATTCCTGGAGGGGAAAATTACAAGAGCAGAAAAAGCAAAGATGAGAATTTGTTGAGGTGGAGATTGACTACTACACTGAATAAAAGGGATAGACTGGATTTACTCCATGTACAAAACATATTACATGGACATAATGGTTTCACAATACATGCATCTTCAGATTAGATGTTGAGGTCAAGAATGTGCTGTTTGCAATACTGTGTTTGAATGTCTTCTCTTTGGGTCCAGGCTTAAGAATTTATTTGTAGTTTATTTGAGTCCTCTGATGGAACTTTCTTCAATCCCTGCTGTGTCAGCGCTCAAAATAATCCCCAGAAATCACAACCCCTGAAATTGAAAGCGACTTCAGAGAAAAGCCCAGTGATTCGAGCATAGGTGCGTGTAGAGCATAAGCCCCTCCCCCCCCACACCCAACCAATTTGCTTTGATTGGATGCATCCAGGTGCCTAGTTTTCACAACTGACATTTGAGAGAATGCTGGAACCATAGTGTATTTCAATACACTGTTCCATATTTTTCTGATACTGTATTGCAATGAGCGCATGCATGTTCAGCACACCCTCTCTAAGCAAATCAATTGAAAGACAAAACTGTGGATGTAATATGTGTTCGTCATGTGGAAATAAATCGAGTAAATTCACTGCATTGCTTGCTCCGATATAGTGTGAGGTTAAAAAAAGAGAGACAGGAGAATAGATTTAGCTTATTCAGTTTGTATATCTATGCAGGATTTTGTGCCTGTCAGCAATATAAAGCACAATGGCCCAAACGGAATATGCAGCACTGTAGGTGCGTAGATCCTGTGTGTGTGTGTGCATATTGTGTGTGTGTTCAGCAGAGAGAATGAACGAGGGAGACTTTCCCTCTAATAAAGTCTTTTAAGGGCAGAAAACAATTTCTCTGCAGATGGGCCTATGGCCATTTAATTTTCACCAGCCAACAGATTTATAGAGTCTACCTGAGTCTCACTGCAGTGGGCCAACTGAGAATTCAGACTGTGTTAAAACCGGCTGCGGTGAGAGAGACAGAGAGAGAGAAGGAGAGAGAGAGCAGGAGAGAGAGAGAGAGAGAGAGAGAAGGAGAGCTAGAGAAGGAGAGAGAGGGGGAGAGAGAGAGCCTGGGGGAAGAGGGAAGTAGTCTGTGTTCTTTGCCTCAAACAAGGTTCAATAATGACCAGGTTGTCTGTGTCAGAACCTTACACACTTCAAACCCCCCCCCCCCCCCTCCCCCACTAGGCCAATAATAGTAGGTCCGAAGTTGGACTGACTCATCTGAAGTTTTGGGGAGGGGGTGCTTAGGTTGGAGGCTGGGGGAAATAATCAAGGTTTCTGTCTCTGCAACTTCGCTCCAGTCCATTTCCTCCGAAGACGGGGGTCAAAGCAACACTTGGGCACAAGGGCCAATTGTAAATTACAGAGCAGGCTGTGGCTAGCCTGGGAACACCTGGAGGGAAAAGGAACGCCCTCTCACACAACCCACAAAACGGCCTTCTCCACTTCTCTAGCGTTCTTTTAAAAATTACAAGGCTGTTTTGTGCTTTGTAATGGTGATTTAATGCATTGGCTTAGTGTGACTTAGCTCACCTACCTTAAAGTGCCTTGCGGTATTCTGTGACATAAAAGAAGGGACAAAATCAATTATATTGGAATTATAAAATAAATAAGGCTGTAGGAAATGTGAACAGATCTATGACTCAGATCTCTGCTTTGTTTAACATCTCCTGAGAGCTACAAAATCAGACTCTACAGTAGTGCTTGCATAGAAACTATATGTAGAATGGGAACTTTGTGTCCTACCATGTTTTCTGTCCATCATGCTGCCTTTATTGTCGGATGCTTCAGTATAGTTTTGAACCTACAAAATGAATTCAGGTTCATTACTAAAAGGTGACTGAAGCATCCATTTTTTTCTTGCTTAAACAATTTGTGACATAAACAAAATCAAAAATGTATTATATGAGCTCTGTTAGATGGCTGTGTTCTTTATATATTGAAACTAGGCAGCACTGAGTGTTAGAGTAGATTATAGTAGAGTAGAAAAACAGGAATAGACTCATTTTTGCAGAGGTCTTAAATAGCTAAATGGCCATGTAGGGACAAGCGCATTAGGGTACAGCTATAAACACTGTCATAAATCTGTTTTTGAGCCCTGTCCCTTTGTTCAGTGGATTGGTGCCTGTTATATAAAAGTGACATAAATTCTGTACTTTTAAAAGAAAGAAAGAAAACAATTTTCAAAGCCACCTGCTGGTCATTAAGCCCTAAGTGCTGGCATACCAGTACACCATCATCAAGAATTCTTGAGTGTCTACCCCAGCAGTGTTGAAGAGGCTCTGTGTGTGTTCCTTTAGCTCCCATTACAACCTCAAACCAAACTGAGATTCACGCACCATAACGCATTGTTTACATTAACTGTTGTTCAAGCTACAGCACCCGCCTCAAACACGTAGGATGAGGCATGCTGTCTTTTCTTTTTTTATGCTCCTAAATCCTTTTGAAAGGGGCTTTTTCTTTCTCCTGGCCTCTCTCTGTCTCTTCCCTCACGGTGTGTAAATCGAGGACATGACATTACCGTCAGCGACCTTGTAATTTATTTTTAAAAAGAGAAAGGCGTTATCCGCGCCAGCGTCGTTCTCAGTGAATGGGGAGGCTTCTGCGTATTCACAGCAATTTCTAGAGGTTTAACATGGGAACCCTGGGTGGGCACTAACAATGGCCTTGTTACTATGGGAATGGCTTTCCCCACCTCCTTTCTTCTTCTAAAATGGCCTTGACTTTTCCCTTTTTGCTTTCAATATTTCTCTTTATCGGTTTTGGGCCGATAAAGCCGGTTGTAAACACATTCGCGCGTGTTCGATTGGTGTGAGGGGGGCCGACTGATGAGTGTTGTGTTTGTAAGCGAAGGCACAGTAGCCTTGTAAACTATTTTTTCTTGAAAATATCAACAACAAAAAAAAAAAGACGATGTCGCGTGTGCTCACTCACGGAAACCTATTTAATGCAAGCCATCTGCTCCACGGATAATCAAAAGTAAGTTTTGGCGTTCACACGCTGCTAAATAGTTGCTAGGTGATAAAGACATTGTGCGAGAACTGTTTTCTTGCCCATCAAGATGTGACAGTCGCTGTTGCCACAGCTCTCATTTCCATGTGAGAAAGTCATATTTCCACACATTTTTTTTCCCTCCTATATGTCAACACCTGACCAGAAGCTGCAGCTGTGAGCAAGAAAACAAACCGGCCAGCTCTCCTTCGGGTCTTTTGTCCTTTTTTAGGCCCTCCTCACGAGCGCCTGTCAGAACATGCTGGTGATTTGTGTCCTCTGCTTTGGAGATCACTCAATTCAGTGGATCCAATCAGCCGTGAGAGAGAGGCGCAGCGACTTTACAACACTGCCCTGTAACTCAACGAGCTCTTTTGTAGACCTGGCCTGCATTGTACCTCCCTGCATGGACCCACAACCATGCCAGCTGATATTGTCCCTCTCTTTTCCACCCCCGCAACCCCCCCAACCCATACTTTATCAGACAGAGAGAGAGAGTTTGGAGAATGTTTCTGTTTCCTAGACATCCCAGACATTTGGATGAGAATAAAAACAGCTTGCAGATTTGTGCACATTTCCTGCAGCTCAGCAAACACAAATTTGTGCTTGAAATATTGATATATATATATTAGATGTGCGGACAAGAGAGAAAAGTGCTCGCTTCCAGGACCGCGCGGACTCCCAACGGGATGGATTTCCGGACGCAGTCTAAGCGCACAGTTCAAGCCAAAATTTCAGGGTTGAACATTCTTTTTAATCACTCGGCTGAACCGGGTCCAGAAACACGGCCAGTAATGTTCCAAAATAAATCACAATCTTGGCCATGAATGTGATTAGGCCTATAACAATGCCACCTTCAAGTGGTGGTTTTGATTAGTTAGCGTAGTGAATGCGATGCCTTCACGTCGTCCCGAGCCAAACCGAATCAAATATAATTGTGCTTGTGTAAACCAAGTGTCCCTGAAGTCAATGATGATGATATTGTGATTTAAATATTCCCAGAGGAAAGAAATATTCTACACAAGATCTCCTCTCAGTCTTCTTTATTTCTCCTAGACGTGGTTTAATTCTGTTCGGAATCAGCATGAGACTTAAGCAATTCTGCTTTTTCCTAATTTTGGCTCCTGAGAAACAACCCTCAGAGACTGTTTATGTGTCTCGCCGCAATCTTCCTGAATAATGTTTACATAGAGAAAGTAGGAGATCTCTTTGTTTTCTTTTATTGCTCTCTTCTACATCTCAAAAATCTTTTAGCAGTCGACTACTACAGAAGAAGAACATCACCAGAAAGGCAATAAAGTGCTTTTTTCATGAAGGATGTTTTGGAGAAAGAAGTCAATACTCTTTTATTAATACAATCTTAAGAAATACACCATGTGACCCAAAGTATTGGGACACACCTGTTTCTCAGGGTTTGGGTTAGATCCCTTACTTCCAGTGAAGGACAGTCTTAATATTTTAGCCCACCATGACATTTTTGACACCACCATGCTTCCAACTTTGTGGACACAGTTTGGTGAACCACCTTTTCTATTCCAGCATGACTGTACCCCAGTGCACAAAACAAGCTCCATAAAGACATGATTGGATGAGTTCAGTGTGGAAGAACCTGAATGGCCCACACAGAGCTGTTGACCTCAACCCCGTCCAACACCAAAATCTTGTGGAAAGCCTTCCAAGACAAACGGAAGCAGTTATAGCTGCAAAGAGGAGTCCCAAGTTAAAGTCTATATATTTGAATGCAATGTCATTTGAGTCCCTGTTGGTGTCTGGTATCCCAGTCCATATAGAGTTCCTGTTGTTTCTTTGAACTGGCATGTCTCTACTACTTTAATGTGGCCCACTACAGTTATGGAGGCTTCCAAGGCCAATACTCACGTTTAATGTAGTCAAAAGCTTAAGCACACAGGCATATGTGAGCAGTTCTGCATGTTTACAAATATTATTCCATCCACGGAACAGGATATGATGCTGAACTGCCAATTCATGCATTAACAAGCATAAATAAGCATGACTTGCATAGCCTGAAGTCAGAATATGTGTGTATGAAATGGCATGGATTGATATGATGCTTTTCCAGTTTGGACTGAATAAATGAATGGGTTCAGTTGTGTGTTAAATTCATGTACATAAATATTTGTACATGAAAATAATACTTTGCTTATATTTATAATACATTCATGTAACAAGGATGGTAGGTGGTCAGCAGGATGTAGAAGAAGGCTTGTGTGTGTGTGTGTTTGTGTGTGTTTGTGTGTGTGTGTGTGTGTGTGTGTGTGTTTTTCTGTGTGAGGGAGGTGATGTTCTAGCACATCTAATAGAATCTTGTTGAGTACTGTGCATGGAAATGAGTTGAATGTGTATGTATTCACAGATTGCAGACACACACACACACACACACACACACAGTTATCAGCAAAGTAATAGGAGGCCGAACTGTTTCTCCTTTATGGAAATCTGTCGATGCAACTGCTCAGCCCAAACATCCCCGATATGGCTTCCGCCAGGCTTACATTGTTTAAAGCCTTCACTCTGCCCTCTTTCTCTTTCTCTTTCTCTCTCTCTCTCTCTCTCTCTCTCTCAATCTCTCTGTCTGTCTGTCTCTCACTGTCTCTCCCTTTCTCTCTCACTCTCTCTCGCTCTCTCTCTCTCTTGCTCTCTCTCTTTCTCTCTCTCTCTCTCGCTCTCTCTCTTTCTCTCCCTCTCTCTCTCTATCTCTCCCTCTGTCTGTCTGTCTGTCTCTCACTGTCTCTCTCACTCTCTCTCTCACTCTCTCACTCTCTCTCTCTTTCTCTCGCTCTCTCTCTCCTCTCTCTATCTCTCTCTCTTGCCCCTCCCGTCTTACTCTGACAGTTGCTGCAGTAGAAAAGGTTTGATTAGGAGCTGCGGTCTGGGCCGCAGGGAGGAGCGAGCGAGGCTGGAAATGAACACTACAGGCTGGAATAAAAAGGGAGAGAGAGCAGGGGGCTCCGGGGGTTAGGAGCCAGTCTGGGGCTGAAGTTTTCCCTCACTGAATCACCAGTAGTGATGCCAATGATGTGTGTTTTTATAGGAGTGAGTGGGCAAAGAAGAGAAGAAAGAAAATAGAGAAAGAGAGACTACTTCATCCTTTTATTGTCTAAGATCTGAGACAAATACAAAGAAATGATTTAACTTTGAACTGACCTGCCCCTTCCATACTCCACCCACACATGCATTCTTTCATGAGAACTAAAGTTGGATAAATGTTACACAGCTCTGACAAATTCCATTCAACACTGAGTTTAATTTGGATTTTAGAGTTTCTATGTAACATTGAGCTTCTCTCTTGTTAAACTCTTAAACTGCACTTTACTAAAAAGGCAACATTCTGCTTGACATCTGCATAAGCGTTTTATAATAACCTTCATAAACAGTTATAAAGTTAAAAAATCCATTCTCATACAAGCTTATCTTGTCAATTGTAATGTAATTACACCTCTGTAAGTGTTACACATACTGACAAATAACCGTATTAATGTTGACAGGCTGCCTAAATCACACATTCCTGCGAGGAGAGATTATGATCCTTTGGTTGACTTGCATACAAGAATGCCACAACTTAAAAGAACATAGTAATACAGTTCCAGTATTAAAAACAGTTTCTAAGGTAAATCAAAGGTAAATATTTACTGGAAACAATTCACTTTATTCAATAAATATGCATGAATAATAAGCAGGTTTTGAGACCATAAATGGGAACAAGTGCAGACTCAAATCTCTGTACAAGGTGTGTAAATGCACCTAAGTGAGTATTTTCAAGTAATGTCAAGCTTAAAAATTCTCGCAGATAAAGGACAATTCCGCAGATTTTACATGATGTAAAACGCTTCATGTATGTTCACAGGTGGATTTGAATTATATGAAATATTTCGGTCACCATAACTGATAAAAAGTGAACTACAGTGAACCATTTCACACCAAACCATCTTTTTTACATCTCAACAACTGAAATATGAAGACATTTAGAAAAATCACTATAGTTCTTCTTCAAGTGAATATAGCTGTTTTGTCCTTTTCAAAGAATGCATGAAAAGAGATAATAGATAGAAAGTAAGACAGAGAGACACAAAGTGGGTGAGAGAGAGAGAGAGAGAGAGAGAGAGAGAGAAGTTGGGTGGCTGGAGAGAGTGGTGGTTTTCCATGAAGTAGACATACCACATGTTGACACAAATGTCGATAGTGCGTGTGAATGTGTGTGTGCTTCTGCTATAGCCCTTATGTATACAGTGCCCCAAGAGAGGCTCTGCACACGGCACTGACACCTCAGCATAAAACATGTTTTTTTCCACATTGTCATGTCAAAAATAACAACAAAAGTAACGCCGGCGCTGGCACGCGAGACCTACGTGTGTGTTTGTGTGTGTGCGTGTCCATGTGTGTGTATGTCAGGCAGATGTACTAAAGGGAAAGACAGATTTGAAAGGCAGAAGGCCTGCTGGAGGCCTCCTCAGGGCCTGCACCTTTTCTACGTTGGTGTGAAAGCGAGACGGAGACAGTGCAAAAGAGCTGAAAAGCTGCAATACTGCCACTGTCATCTCCCTTGTCTTATTTTCCTCTGTTGCTGCTGTGGTCTGCTTTGCTCTCGGTCCCTTCGGGGGAAATTTCACAAAGCAGGACTCTTCAACTAAGCACTTAAAAAGAAAGTAAACCCTGACCCTGAGTTACAAGTAAACATTTTCATTAATTTTCACTGGCATTTGCGGGAGCTAATGAGGTCTTGCGCTTCATTAATGATACTTCATTATGTCAACACTGTAGATGGGAACGACACAGTAGTGTATCCTTGTAGCTGCTTTTGTCGCCCAAAGCACTTACATAAACACACACACACACACACACACACACATATGTACTTATACAAAAGCATGAGTAGCCCTTTTTCAGACTTTCACAAGTCCTGTTGCCACTTATAGGTGTTTGTGTGTGTGTGTGCTTATGTGTTTAGCGCATTAGGGGCCATTTTCAACCAAGGACACACACACACATAATACATGTACATACACATACTTTCACTCTTTCAGACTGTCTCCATTTATACAACTCTTACAAGGTTTCATATGTGATGAAAAAAAAGGAATTTATTTTTTATGTCACTAAAACATTTGCATATCATTTACAAATCTATACATTATATCATTTACTTCCCATAGATTTGTAAATGATATTATTTCTAGCATGAATTCTACAGATTTCATAGGCATGCCAGTTTGCACTCTTGCAGTCAGACATGAACCCACCGTGAGTTAACATTTGAGTCTGGCAAAACATGTCCGGGAAGGTCTTGGAGCATCAAAGGTTAAAGTGTAGATCTACTGACATCTGTTACTGCTGGTTGCACTTAGTACATTTGTACAATAGGAAGGACTGTTCAAAGGTATCAGAATAGATCAGCCTAGCTAAGTAGCTAACCATGTTTTTGACTTTTAAAGCGCTGGAATGCGAAGAATTCAGTTTCCCAGGCTGGAAATAACAAAGTAAAATCTGAACAGCACAATTACATGAATCATTTTGTAGTTCGCAACAAAAAAACACTTATGTGCCTTTACATACATTGTACAGAGATTTGAGTCTGCACTTATTCCCATTTGTTTCCAAGAATTTAAAAAAAAATACACGTGGCAATAATGTTTTCTTATTGCAAAATAGGGCTACTCACAACCATAACTTTTCAGCAGATTCAAATGCTTTTCTTTGATATAAGTTGAAAGTTTGTTGACATGTTCAATAGACAAGTAATATGCATGCTATCCTATTGATGATAATCTTTTAAAGGTTACCTGGCTTACTGCAAATCCTGTTTTGTTGAAACACCCCTCCCCCCCTGAGTGTTTGTGTGTGTTTGATGTGGTTTCTGTCATCTGTCGAGGTGTCGTTTGGTTTTGAGGACTGTAACAGCCGTGATTGGAGTTAACGGAAGTCTGGAGCCACTCCCGAGATAACAGCAACCTGACATTCCTCAGAACGTCTTCGCACGCATGGACACTGCAGCATGCCCCGAGGGCTGGAGAACCACTTGACTTCAGTCAGCCATAAGCAAACCAACAAGACCACACTCGCTCTGTACGTCTCTGCTGTCCTCTCCCTTCCCTGCCTCTCCTTCTCTGCTAAACTAGTTCAAACGGCTGATCTGTCCCCAGAAACAGACCCTTCGGAGATCGCTCTTTTGTACGATACAGAGGAAACCTAATTAACCATCAGAAAAGACCTGGCCTTCTGTTTCAACAATGATTCTTTCTGTTAAATGCATAAGAAGGATGAAAAGAATGTGAGCGCGCACAACAGAGAGCGGGAGAGAGGAAGAGACAGAGGAAGACACCAGAGGCGAATTTCCAATCATACATTTTTAATATCTATGGTGCTCTTTTTTAATTAAATGCATCAGAATATACTTTTGATCCATAATAGGTGCTGGAACATAAAACGAGAGAGCAAGAGAGAGAGAGAGAGGGAGTGAGAAAGAGAGAGGAAGAGAGGGAGAAAGAGAGCAAAGAGCTCCATAATGCATAATCTCCCGTGAAGTGTCTCGGGGATGTTTGGAGCAGGCCGCTTAGCAGATCGCGCTGTTATTTATTTATTTATTTCTAAACGACTCGGATGACTAGTGGATGAAGGTTTCCCACCATTATGTAAGTGTCCCTCAGACCCTCGGGAGCTTCTGAGACCATGTATGCGTGCGCGTGTCTGGGTGAGCTTGGGAGTATACAGAAGACTGAATGGAAATGTTTGTGTTCTGTACATTTCATATATCATTTTTCTATGAAAAAAATAAAAAAACATGTAGAATTCCTTCTGTTCACACTCAAACTATTTATTTGCTCACTTTAATGATTTACCAGCTCTATGACAGCACACACACACACACACACACACACACACACACACACACACACACACACACACACCTATTACACTCACCTATTCAATATAACTATAACTGAGAGGACATTCCATGGAATGTAGCTGAGTAATGTTACACTTAAACATTTCGATTTAAGCCTGTGGCAGACACCCTTCTTTGGAGTGACCTGCCGTATATTCGTGGTACAAATGTAGGTAAATGTAGTGTTAGGAGTTGTTCCCAAGCCCTCTAATTAGTGATGTTTCCTAGAGAGAGAAATGAAGTGAAGTGACCTTTCTGTCATACGTGAACACACCACAGCACACAGTGTGAACAGCACGAAATTCTTTCTTCATTTAACCCATTCACCAAGTGAAGCAGCGGGCAGCCAGGAACACAGTGCCCGGGGAGCAGTGTGTGGGGACAGAGGGAGCAGAGGTGCTTAGCGGAACCCACGACTTCCTGATCACACTGCGTGGAGGACAGCAGTGTTATCCATTATGCTCCACTAACCGTAGTAAACCGAACCCTGATATTAACCTCCAAAGTACAATCATTTTGCTCTTTTGGTTTTTCCAAATACAATCTGTGATGAAAACATGTTTCTTGTGAGAACCTGCAAAATGTCCCCACTTCAAATTTGCCCTTTAATCATGTCATTAGAAGAATAAATAAGGACACACACACACACACACACACACACAAACACACACATGCATGCTCACACACATTTGGGTATTACCATTTTTGAGGACATCCCCACAAAGAGATAAATGTAAGGTGGCGCGCACACACACACACACACACACACACACACACACACACACACACTCATTCATTCATTCATTCATGGATTTGTTCATTGTATCATTCCTTCAACCCCTTTTTAAACTCAGGATACACTGAGGCTGAGCCCCTATTTGCAATATATCAAAGTATAGCAAACATCAAAGTAATAAAAGGAATCAAATTAGAATAAACATAATAGGATTACTAGAACAATAAATGAATAAAACAACAAAAAAACAATAAAACCGTCAATGTAGCAACTGAATGAAACAGATGCAAACTCAAAGAAAATTATACATTTAAATAGACCAAATAATGACAGGCTGAGCTTAAAAGTGCATTGTAAAACGTTCCAATAAGTGCAACACAATAACACACACCCTTTTATCCTCAAAACAGAAGGTGAGGGTGAGAAGAGACGGATGCCCTATAGGTTTATAGGTCCTGTTTAAATAGCTTGCGAGGGTAAAAATAGCTGCACGATATGGCTGGCATGAGCCGCAGAGCCCCGAGCGCTGCCAGAGGAGACCCTAGATATGTATATATGTACATTTCCATTTAGGGTTGGCCTCCGCTCTGGCAGTCTGGCCCAAAGAGCATTATGAGGATACAGCAAATGACACTGACATTTGCTTTCAATCCCTAGTGTTCCTCTCTTCCCCATTTTGCTGCATCTGCCTTTCTCTTAGCATTTACTGTCTTCTTTATCTTTAGACTGACGCTCAGCCATTATTCTGAGCCCCCTTTCTCTTGGCATTTTTAATAGTTAAATCCACTTAATAGAAATACACTGATCTACCATAACATTAAAATCACTGACAACTGAAGTGAACAACATGATAATCTTACTGCAATGGCACCTGTCAAAGGGGTGGGATTGATTAGGCAGATTCATTATGTAGAGAGTTGATTCTTGAAGCTGATGTGTTGGAAGCAGGAAAAAGGGATTAGGATTAGAGTGACTTTGACCAGGACAAAACTGTGATGGCTAGATAATAGGGTCAAAGCATCTCCAAAATGACAGGCCTTAGGTGGTGTTCTCATGAAGTGGTGAGGACCTCCCAAAAGTGGGCCGAGAAAGGAGAACCAGTGAATTGTGGGTGAAGGCTTTCCCACGTGGTCTAATCTAATAGAGGAGTGACTAAAACATAAACCTTTGATATAGTTAATGCTGGCTATGTGTGTGTAAGAACAAATGAAACACAGCTTGCTCCAAATGGGGCTGTGTAGCTGACCGGTCAGAGCTCCCATGCAAACCCCTGTCAACTTCCAACAAGCCTTTAATGGGTGTGTAATCATCAGAACTTGATCACGGAGTGATGGAAGAATGTGGCCTGGTCTAATGAATCACATGTCATGTGGCCGGCCGGATGTGTGTCTGTTGCTTACCTGGGGAATGGTTTGAGGAACATGAAAAAGAGATCAAGATTGATTTGGCCTCAAGATTCCCAAGATCTCAAGACAATCAAGTATCTGTAGGATGTGCTGAACAAAACAGTCTGATATATGGAGGTCCCACCTCCACAGGATCTGAATGCCTTAATGCCAGGCACCACAGGACACATTCAGAGGTGGTTTTAATGTATATTTGTGTCAATGTTTGACCACACAATTTAAGTAATAATGCCACAGCCTGCACATTTTAGCCCCCTGTGATAAAACACCTTTCAGCTATTTAAGACACTATTGGGATTGTTTTATGGATGCTTTTAACCATCTGGGGAAAAAAGGAAAAAACTGTCCAATTTAAAATACAAATGAAGACTCTGATGAACATGAAGCTGGATGTATTAAACTGAATGGCAATCTATTTTTTTTTTTTATTTTGGCTCCAAATGTTTCTGGTATAGAACTTATATGTTAAGTTATAGGTTAAATAAAGTCAAAACATTTTCTCCATCATAACCATGTATCTCTTCATACGTCCTAATCTTGTCCCTACTTTCTGGCCCGCGTCGCTGTGTAAACTAGACATCCCTGGAGTGTACGTCTGTTTTTTATGTTTTCTCGTAATGAGCCGGTGATGGCGCATGGATTTTCTTTAATTGCAGGCACCTGTCTGAGTCCCCCCCCTTCATCAGAACGCTCCTAATCGCCATCGATTTTAAGAACACTGGTCTTATATATTGCACTTAAATAATAAAAAAAAAGGATCCTGCATACTCTGCTGATGCAAAACACCTGGCCAACTCACTCCTCCGTCTTCTGCTTTCCAGATGAACGACTCAACAAAGTGTGCCATTAGATTTACAGGTACTTGCAGAAACATCCTGGCAAGCCTTAGGTATTTTTTTCTCTATTTGATGGAAGGAAAAAAATCTCTGTGTGTTCCAAAAGTAAATTAAAAAAGGTTTTCACATTTTTTGGGCACCAAGACAGATGGCGGAGGGAGGTTTAGCTTTGGCGGTGGTTGCTCCTTTTTCCTTCTGATTAGTTATTTTTGGGAGGTGTGTGTGTGTGTGTGTGTGTGTGTGTGTGTGTGTGTGTACTGAAATGTAGTGATAGCGCCAGATGTGTCAGCCAGTTTGATGCAGATGTGTGAACTCACTGTAAACACCTACACACCTCTCTCTCTCTCTCTCTCTCTCTCTCAATCCCTCTCCCTCTCCCTCTGTCTCAATTCCTTGCCCCCCACTTACCTTGCCTTTTTCTCTTCCACACACTCACTCTCTCTACCCATCGTTCTCGCTACCTCTCTCATTTCCTTGCCTTTTCTCATTGCCTCCTTCTCTTCCCAACATTACTGTTCTGCTCTCACTTACTTTTTTTCCATCCTTCCTTCTCTCCTCTCCTCTTTAATCTCTTTTGTAATGTTCCACTCCTCGGCTGTGGGCCTAAGCCATCAGAGGAAAGACAAATTGAGGATCTGTTCATTTTTCCCCTCCTGCTCACTCATTCGCTGATAAAGCGCTTTTTTTTTTAAAAACAAACTCTGAACCGTGCCAAACCTGGTCCAGCTGGCCCTGATGTCTATGCTCAAGCTTTCGCTTATCTGCTTTCCCTGCTACTGCAAGTGAATGAGAGAGAGAGGGAGGGTGAGAGAGGGAGAGAATGAGCTGGAGAGACAGAGGGAGAGAGAGGAGGAGAAAAAAAAAGAGGGTGCAAGGAAAGGAGAGGAACGAGGGATGCCATGTTCTTTGGGAAGGTACAGGGTGATGGAAAGAACGATAGAGTGCAGAGGCCTAGGGAGCAGTGGGAGTGGTGATAAGGAGGTGATTTCACTCCTCTGGTGTGTATGTGTGTGTGTGTGTATGTGTGTGTGCGTGTGTGTGTGTGTGTGTGTGTGTGTGTGTGTGTGTGTTTTCTGCTCTTTCCCTCCTCTATGGGTTGCTTTAAAAAGCCAGCAGCTCCACCACCCACCTACTGCAGGTGGGCACAATAGCCGAGTGATGAAAGAAAAGCCCAAAGCCATTCTGTAGCCATTCTGCAGCCAAAGAGCTGCTCAAAATATCAAATCTCTGCTTAGTGGCACACATTATTTACACACAGATGAACAGATCTGCAACAATGTGCGAGGGAAAACATTCCTTTCAGACTGGCTCAGGAAAGTAAATATTGTTATGGATCTTGTTTTATGTGGCTTAAAGAAATACATGCTTTTGGGAGCGATGGCGGTTGCATGGACGCATGTTTTGTATGAATTATAACGCCTGTAGAATATTAGAGGGTCATGGTCTTGTGTTTTTACAGCGGTTGCATGAAATAAATTCCATACTGCAATGTCAAGTTTATACACTCACAAACAACGTTTACCTCCGCGAGACCCCTACGTCTAAACCGCAGGACTGTGTGAGTCTGCATGCACACACATTTGTGAGGACTGTATATCATGAAGACATATGATGATAGAAAACCGCAATCACTTTATAGGACTGTGAACATGTTCAGTTGTCCTTTATTGTTTGAGAAATTAAGGGGGGTAAAAGGTTGAGCTCCATGCGTTACTTCCACATTACTTCCAGATGATATAATATTGGTTCAAATAGTCACAGCTGTGGATTCAGTCTTTCTTCTTATGTTAGTCTATCTTTTATATATAGCAAATGTTAACAAGTTTAGGTGATGAGGTTTAGGTGCACATGCAATGTAATACAATGGAATTATGATTCCATTGTTATAAAGAAGCCAATGTAAGAGCTCACAAACATAGGAACACTAATGTGTGTGTGTTTGTGTGTGTGTGTGTGTGTGTGTGTGTGTGTGTGTGTGTGTGTGTGTGTGTGTGTGTGTGTGTG
>JBBPDC010000011.1:9889936-9909733 GCA_037974485.1 Hemigrammopetersius urotaenia | reverse complement strand
AGAGAGAGAGAGAGAGAGAGAGAGAGAGAGAGAGAGAGAGAGAGAGAGAGAGAGAGAGAGAGAGAGAGAAAAGGAGGTGCCCGAGCTTCAGGCACATAAACTGCATTAGCTACTGTGTATTGAGTTTTCATTATGTTTGACCTGCTTTTTCTCTGACCCCAAAGAATAAAATTGAAACCCCCTCTCATCTCATCTCTGCTACTGACATACAGCCTCTCTCCTCTCTGTTTGATTGTATCAAACATAAAAATGGGTCTCAAAGGCCAACGATCAGACACCCACCGATCACAAAACAACATTTAAATAAACAATAATGCCTAATTGCTCGTTTGCTCAATGAATGGGCTGCATAATGAGGTTTAAAGGTACTCGTTTAGAATTAGGGCTTCTCTGCTTTGGTTTCCCGTCTACTCACGCGGGGTCAAATTAACCTAACCACGTTAGCCGCTGTATTAGCATATGGCCACATTCTCAGCTCATTACAGAATTCTAGAGGGAACAGAGGAGTCTCAGCTCTCCAGTTCTGTGTGGATGCGTGGGCATGTGTGTGCAGATGTGTGCAGTCCGTGAAAGGAATGGGTTGCTGTGCTGTTATGCTGGACAAAGTAGATAAAATGTGTTTTTTTTTAAATACATTTGTTGAAAATAGAGGAATAGAGATTTGTTTGATAAACTTGTGTAACAGAGCCTCGTATAGTCTTTGTAATTCATTATCTCCATGATGCAAGAACTAGAAACAAAGAGAGCATGATTTTGCAGTGCTACACTGTTTCTTGGTAACTAAGTGATATATTTTCCAAGTGACAGTTGGTGATTTGTTAGGCACACCCACTTTGTAACTTCACATAGCTACTGGCCCTTTAGTCAGAAACACCTATTATGCAGATATAAGTTTACAGTCACTGACTGTAGCCCATCTGTGTCTGCATTGCCTGTCAATCCCCCTCAGCCCAACAGAAAGGGACAACCACAGGACCACCCCAGACTAGATATTATTCAGTTGGTGGACCATAATCAGCACAGCAGTGACACGAGGATAATAGTGGTGGGGCGTACTGACATGCCTAGTAATTTCTATTCTATTCTGTTCTATTCTGTAGTAAAGCTGTACTGCATGCTTGGCTCTGTGTGGTCAGAATCCCTGTTCTGTTCGGTTCAGCAAATAAATGGATGAAGGCAGCACCAGCCATCACTTTTATGAAGTCATTTTGGACCAAAAGTAAAAGTTCAGCAACTACCAACTACTGTCTATTATTTGCTGTAGATAACAGTGTTTAAAGGTAAAATGCTATGCCGACACGTTTGATTCCAAAGGTTTCACAAATGTTCTTTTTTCCTTAATGTGTCTTTACCACATCGCCTTAGTGAAGGTAATAGGCACTAATCAGTATCATCAACCAATCGACATCAGATCAGATCATCAAATTTAGACAATGAAACAGCTGGCCCTGCTATAATGTGCTTTTTATCTTGCGCGTGAGAGTGTGCGCGCGCGCAAAAAACACTTATCCCTTCGCCCCATCTCATGTTGCAGCAATAATAGCTGCATTGTGATTACCTGTAGTGCGTGAACAGGTGGAACACCTTGCCTCCCTCGGTTTCCCTCCTCTTTCTCCGGCCCTCTCTTTCTCTCCTGCCTACTCAAGCAGGGAGACTGTGTGTTATTTGATCCATCTGGCCCCATGCACCTCTTGCTGCACCTGCCTGTTAGGCTGTTTGTGCTGCTCTCATTGGACCATGAGGCAGCTGCCAGTAAGAGGAAGAATGAGAGAAAAGGTATGCTGAAGGATTAGATGGTTGGATTAAGACAAGCAATATGAACACCAGCTCGGAATAAACAGCTATATCCAGACATCTGGTCTGAGCAAGAGCACAAACCCACATTCTAAAAAAATAAAGAAGCCAAAAGACGGGTTCAGTGGAGTAATACCACTTAAGATCTCTAAAGACCCTTTCAATGGGTGGGGCAAATTCAAAGAACCTCAACATTGTACTATT
Organism: Hemigrammopetersius urotaenia; assembly: GCA_037974485.1. Classification (NCBI taxonomy): domain Eukaryota; kingdom Metazoa; phylum Chordata; class Actinopteri; order Characiformes; family Alestidae; genus Hemigrammopetersius; species Hemigrammopetersius urotaenia. The sequence goes on along the minus strand of JBBPDC010000011.1, from coordinate 9,907,735 downwards.
GTAACGTAATGCATAAGACAAGATAAACCTTTATTAGTCCCACAAGTGGGAAATTTTGCCATTTGAAGCTTTTTCCTTCCAAATCCAAATATCCAGGCTGAGAACCACTTTAATGCTCTTGAGTGTGTGAGCTGTAGTAGGGGTAGGGGTGGGAAGCCTGTTGCTGAGGGCTTTACTGGATAAATCAGACTTTGTATACAGACAAAACTGTCTAAAGCTCTCATCCTCTGATTTTCACAATCTTACCAAAGCATAAATTCTGTTTTCCATCTCTTCCTCTTGTTTTCCACCATGTCATCACTCCGTTCTCAGCATAGCACTGAATGTCTTATTTGTTGAACAGCTCCAGGGATATTTTTATCCGGCTAATGAATCGTATGATGTTCCTTTACCCTCGAGCAAGGAGCAGTTGAGTCAAGGCAACAACATGTGATAACATGGGAGGCACACTGCCTCTTTTTCCTTTTTTCTTCTCTTGTAGTCACAAAGTAAGTAGATCTTAATGACTTAGTACTGATCTTGGCATAAAATTGGCCACATTTCCCTATGTAGGTAAAAGAGCAATGCCAGCCATGCAAACATTAGTGCAAGGCTAGTTTATCAATGTAGTCTGTTGGTGCTTTGTTGTAATGCACTGACATTTAACATTTCTTTGTTTGTTTTCTTGGAATTATTCCATAGTGGCAGAGTAGCCCCTGCATGAATCTGTCAGTCATCACTATTGAAATGTTCTGACATAGTAGTGATCTTATCACTCTTTTTGTTTGGTTTCATTTGTTTCTATTGTGGTGAAGCCGCCATGATAGTATCTAATCTTTGATCTAATCACAGTGTTGAATGTTTTCTTATAGGGTTGATGCTAGCAATGCTAAACTTAGTAAGAAGCTTGTTTATCAGTCTACACCAACACAGCATGTTGTCGACTGTTTTTCTTTAGAGCAGAAACAGTGATGTGGTATGCTAACAGTGCTAACAATAATGCAAGGCTAGTTTATCAGCCTACATCAGTGGAAAGCGCTATGACACATGACGCTGATGTTGCTATCTACCTACAGTGATGAATTACCCATCAAAACAGACAACATCCAGCTAGGATTCTAGTGACGATAACACAAGAACAAGCGTAGTTTTTTCCATCTATGTTTGAGAAGAGAAGTGTAGAAGGTGCATTCTAAACCGGCTGTTTTCAGATTTTGGGTAGGAAAGAGAGTATGGGGCGGTTGGCAGAGGGGGTATAGAGATGCAATGAGTACTCTAAGAAGTCCCCTGAGGTACTTGGCATTTTTACATGGGGATTAGGATCGGTATCTTCATCATCGTCATCATGATGCCAGCTTGTGATAGCGCGTGCCTTTGAAGCAGCCTGCTGCACCGAGCCGTTATCCCGCTGACTATCTTTAGACACAACAAATCTCAGTGGCTTCGAGATGCGCCTTCGAATGGGCAGAGATATCAGTTGCACAGATATGATATTCTTGTGCCTCAGCAATGGTCGGAAGCAATGCTTCATGTAGATGGAGGACAACCTCAATTCATGTTTTATGGGCTAATAGCTTTGGAGACATTTTGTCACAAAAAGGAACAAGCTTAGCCTTTACCTCGGCAAGGAATCTGCCATCAAGAGTCCAAAAATACTTCCTCACCTACATGGCAGAAAACAAATCCAGAGAGAGAGAGAGAGAGAGAGAGAGAGAGAGAGAGAGAGAGAGAGAGTAGCAAGCTCGTATCACTGCGTGAGTGCTGAATTGACAGTGAAAGCTCCTTTTTTTCATGTTAGCTCATATTTAAAAGTCTGCTCAGTGCTAGCGAGAGGCCATCTCTCACTGCAGCGCTTCGAGGAAATTGTCCTTGTCAGTTAAAAGAAGTCGCTGCTCCGCTCGCTCTCAAATGATATTAATTTTTGTTATGTTTTTCAATTTGCCTCGGGGCCCGGGGAAGCTCGTGGGGTTTGCCTGGGCAGAAGCCAAATGTACAGAAATTTCAATATTCATTTCCTTTGCCTCTCCACCGAGTCCGAATTAGTCGCGTTCATTCATTAACTGTTGTTTTCTTCCTCACTTTTTTAGATGATCCAGGAGGTGCGTTTCGTTTGAAGAGCCTTGAAGGTTTCCTCTGAGGATTTGCTTTGCTTTTAGAGTTTTTTTTATGATCCTCAGATCCTGGTCTATAGAAGTGTCTAAATGAGCATTAAAGATATTGATGAAGCATTGTGTTTTGGAAGCATTTCTCTCAGTGTGAGTGTGAGTTTATACAGTGATAGTCATGTATTCATGGGGCACAGAAATAAGCGTTAGACTGTATTTGTGCGTGTGTGTGTATGTGTGTGGCATCAGTAGTCTGATCACTTGCTAGTTGCCCTTGTATGTAATGACCATCACAGTGTGAATACCAGACTAATCTTGCTTTGCCCTGGGCCTATCTCTCTCCCTCTCTCATTCTCTTTCTCTCTCTCTCTCTCCTTCCCTCTCTCTCCCTCTCTGTGTCTGTTTGTTCAAACATTAGGGCGTAATTACTTCTCTGAAATAATTGTTTTCTTAATCGTTGCTATCATAATTGTCTTTGGGTCCTGGGACAGCTCGCTAACTGTGTTTATAACTATAAAGTGGCCCCACTAAGGGGAATGGAAGTCAGTGTTCGAACGTGTGTGTGTGTGTGTGTGTGTGTGTGTGTGTGTTTGTGTGTGCGTGTATATGTGTGTGTGTGTGTCAGGGTGACATGGCAGGGGTCTTTGAGTAATGTGTCCACAGCCTCAGGAAATGGAGTTTGCCTGGCTGTCACATTGACATTGATTTATTCATGATAAACACTCTCTTTTTGCTACACTCCACTGAAAGGTCCTCTGTTCCGAAGGAAATGAAATGAAAAAAAAATGTAATAACAATACAAAAAAATAGGTGACTCTCTCTTTTCTCTCTAACTAAAGCTTCAGGACCCATCCGTCCTCCTTTGACACCTAGATTATTGACCATCAGGTATAAATGACCAGACGAAAACATTCATTGGCCAATAATAGTCTGTCCCACATAGTGCTATTTCTTGCTTAGTCAGCTTAAAGTAACCTTAACCACACAAAGATGTAACATGTTAACCGCAATGTTACCTTAATACATAAACTGCTCTGGGGCAGGTTGGGTATTTCAGATAATAAACAGCTCTCAGTCACAATGAAAAACCAATCACTGCTGAACTCTGACACTCCCATCTGATGGAGTTTCACCAGATTTTTTTCTTCAAGACATTTGTGTCACACTTAGTATTGCTTTTCAGTAGAAGAATCAATATGTGCTACAGCATTTTTATCTCCAGTAAACAATAACATGGTGGCAGTGGTGTCTAATTGCACCTAAAGGGAATGAATGCTACACATTTGCATAGAAACACTATTTGAAAAATAGGCTACTTGTCTTTCACTCAAAATTTGCTGTGGATGTGACTTTTCATGAGGACATACATTAGGACAATTCTATCAATATGTCCATCGGATCAGGTAAAATTGACAGTCATTGAGGATCCCTGAGTATCAGTAAAACACAGCTTATTTCTGTACGATTTTATTCAATAGTCAGGAAAAATGAAGTAACTCTCCAGACTCTACACACACACACACACACACACACACACACACATACACACAAACATACACACAGATACCCTCTGTTTCACAGACACCCTCTGTTTCCAGCTCTTTTCCCACTCCTTTGTCTTTGCCCCATTTGTGGTTATGTCTCATTGAACCACAGTCCGAACACGTACCAGAGGCACCGTTAGCCACCTGGCTGTGTGTGATGGATGTGCCAGCGCTGGCCACATCGCTCTGCCATCACTTCATCTCCCCAAATAAAGTCTCTACAGCAGCCATCTTGTGTAATACCTGTCCATGTGTGGGATTTGAGACTGATAATGGTGGTTGTCTGTCTCAGATTTCAACTTGGATGAGACAAAATAATTCCTTCCGCTGCGTTATCTGAAAGCGAGAGGTAATATATTATCTGGGAGTGTTTAAATCCCGGTGAAGATGAAGACAAATTCGACTGCTTGCCTTCTCCCATCACCTGACGTAGAGGAGTGAAACATAGCATTGTAATGATTTTCAGTTTTTCCAAGCTAAAGCAGTTGTCAGGTGGGCTGTACATCTCTGACCTGACGATTCACTTCCACCCCAGTTCTTCAGGGAATGACTCAGTACATCACAATATCTCAAATGTCACCATGATCTAATCAGAATCTTTTTGTCATTTAATGATTTTGAGGATTATTTCTGTAAATAATAAAAATAATAACATTAAATTAATAATCATAAATAATAAAAACAATAATAAATAAGGGACTATTAAGTTCATAGAGATAGTAATGGAAATCTGGAAGTCTGGCCTTGTTAAAGGAATTGTGCAGTGAAAAATCTGACACTTACTGCACAGGTAGTTGATCAGCCGTGTTTAAAGTCCAGTTTTTTTTGTATTAGTTTAGAACTGGAGCTGTAAAGATAACATTGCTGACAAACACTAGAAGTCGTTAGTCACCCAGATCAATTCTGTAAAGATTCCTACTCTTCATTAAGAACATCAGATTTTTTACTTAATAAAGGCTTTAGCAGGTTGAGAGAAGTTTCAGTGAATATTGATGTTAGCCTCATGTCTTGGCTGATTTACTACATCTTGGGTGAGTTTATGTAAATTAGATTTGACACCAAATCATTTTTCTAATAGGTCACGTACATGAAATACACAAATATGACTAGTAGAACAATTTCTAAAAAAAGTGAAATATGGACGATAAAACATTTTTGTATGTTTATGTTTAAAAATTGCAGTTTGATACTTTATGGAATATGATTCTAATCAGTTATAATAGATTGCATCATTGCATTGTGATGCACTGGTACATCCTCTGTGTGTCAGTGTGTGAGGCGCCTGGTGTTCTAATCAGATATGTTGGGTATTCCAGTAAGACACCTAACGTGTGTGTGGCGGTGTCATCCTCTTCTTTTTTTGAATGGAGTCATGCCGAGCAATATTGGAGTGGGATAAATTCAGTTGGCTGGACCATGGGAAACTGTATTATGTGATTAGTGATATCCCTTCCGCCTTGTGGGTGTTTACAACCATCGCTTTCGCTGACTTGTAGGCCTCTGTCACCCCCAACTACCAGCGCCACGGCGACGACTGTCACCTACTGACATTAGTGGGTCAATTGTCAGCTTGGCTGTTTGCAGTCAGAGTGAGTTCTACTTACTCTGTGCAAAGAAGTGGCACCTGCCACTGGCCAGAGATTGACAAGTGGCAAGACACATACAGAGGACAAAGGATAGAGTTCTCTCCAAGTGAGGGGCACGAATGTGTAATGCGAGTATGGTAGTCATCTCCAGACAGTGTTTGTGTTTCTGTGGGTGTGTGGGCGTGTTTGGGGAGGAGGGGTTGAAATAGAGTTTAAGTTGTCTGAGTTGTAAAGTAAAGGAAGGCAATTGAACGCTGTGTGTTTTTGGACCTGTACTAGTTCATCAGGTTACACGGATAATAAATCGACTCAGATGACATGTGATACATTCCTCAGGGTCAAGAGAAATAACACGCTGTACATTTAATACCCGCAACTTTATATGCCATTTATTCATTATTGAGATACATTCTCCAGCTTAGATTAAGTAATAGCATCGAAAATGAAGCCTTCAGCTCGTGACATTTCAAGCCAAGTTAAAATTGCATAGCCTGCCCTGCTTTTAGTTAACTCAGTCCCAAACTATAAAATAGAGAGCAATGTAAGCAGTGCATTAGCAAGCTTGTGTTTAATCCAGTGCCACTGCTTCAAAAGCAAAAAAGCCCCCGAGGCACCTCTTACTCCTATTCAGCGTGGGTCAGAGGTTGACTAAGCCTTTAAAGGCGAAAATGCATCCCTTCAGAATAGTATCTCTGTTACACTCTGGCTTAATCCGCCACTTGAAGAGCAATTAAAAGTTTAGTCAAGACTTAAACGAGTGAGGGAGAAAAAAAAAAGAAATGGAGAGAATGTGCGAGTTTCCCCGTCTGTCAGCACGTCTGTTTGGGGGTGCACTTTGTAATGCCATAGTAATGGAGTTTAGGGGCTCATTGTTTTGAATAAGACAGTGAACAAAATGAAAGGATAAAAGTGGGAGTGAGAAAAAAGTGACACTTAAGCCATTATTCATGAGAAAGTGGGCAACAACATTCAAAGCTCTGTGTGGTTCCTTGGGGAATCCATGAAGAGAGTGACAGCTTCCCATGACATCTGCCTCCTTCCCTTGTCTCAAGGTATCGGGCCCAGTGCAGCCCGATTAGCCCCGAGTCTTGATGTCTAAAGCTGCTGTCTGCACACGTTCGTTAAGACTCCGAAACCTGCTCAAGCGTGATTCTTTATTTATTTCCCCTGCTAAACGAGGGCAATAAGGGGGTCAATATGCCCCCCCAGGGAGCAGCACCACAGGAATTAATATAGAGTTCAAGGGCACTGCATCGATCACATGCCTTCAGATCATAAAATGGGGAAAAGAAGAAACGCAACTCATGCATTTAAAGACCTCAGGAGGCTTGAGTGGACTTGAGTACCTTTTTTTGCTCCTCAGCTGATCACTTATAAATGAACACTGGTTTAATATTATATTATTTTATCACATTAAAACACTGGAATGCCCTTTATCAAGCTTAATATAGAGAGCGCACAATAGGTGAAGACACATAGAAGTGGTTTGAAAATAAAACAGTGTCTGCTGCTTGACAGAATAAGGCAGACTGAGCAATAGTTGATAACTGTTGCTAAGTTTCACTATAATGGTTAACATCTCTGGTATTTTGTTCGGCGAACATCTGGCGCATGGAAAGCTGGTGTGTTGACCTGAGTGGAAATGGAGTGGAACGGGGGGGTGTGACGCATCGTTGTGTTATTGTGGACGAGTGAGAGTTGAAGTAGGGGGATCAGAGGCATGAAGGATGGAAGGATGGAAGATCCAGCCAGGTGAGGGATGTATGCCTGAGTGCTCTCCAAAAGCCTCCATTCAAACTTGGCCAACTGAAGTCCACCACAACAGCCTTTGAACTTCCATTCAGAGGCCTGAGTCTGGCCCGAGAAAACACTATCGCAGCTTATGTCTCGGAGCTGTTTCTTTCTCTCTTTTCTTCTGGCTCTCTGGAAAGAATGCTTCTCAGAAGTGCTGATCAGCTATGCTTGAGCTTTTGCCCACGCAGAAAGCGGCCCAGGGTCAGATGCGATTAGAGTGGCCCTTGGGAAATGCTTAAGACCTGGGTGAGCTGCTATCAAAGGAGGGCCTTAGCAGTGGGTGAAGGTTCCCTTAGCTGAGACCTTCTATTTAAGCAGACTACCGTAAGTGAGAGCCTGGCCTGGACCTCTGCGTTCTTAAAATGTGCTAAAGGGATCTCTGGAGGACAGCAGCCCTGAGCAAATGAAGGAAAACACACACACACACACACACACACACACACACACACACACACACACACATACACACACACAGGCTGGTTTTGTCCTGCTCCACTCTATTTGAAACCAACCAGAATCACAACAGCCTTGGGTAAGATATCAAAAATTCAACCCTAAAAGACTTGTGCTGAATGTGGACTGTGGCGCAAGCTGCTCTAGAAGTCTTCAAGTCTTCAGTGCCTGGGGTGAGGTGTGGCAAAGCGTGGCCTAGAAGAGAGGTCTCAGTCCTGGCTAAACTCCAGCTGGGCTCAAGGGGCCTGGAGCCCATCTGGAGGTCCTTACAGACAGGAAAGCAGCAGAGAAATGAAGCTTGACCAGCTCTAGTCATCCTTTAAGACAAAGCAGACACCTGAGACTCCCTGAGCTCCAGGATAAACAAAGACTCCCAGACCCTAACCACGGGTGCTGTCATTCGTAACACACACACACACACACACACACCATCTTATGCACACAGTTTTAGAGTCCCCTACATACCGACAGACATGAGTCAAACTCTCTTTTAATCAAAAGTAGTTTGGTGAGTATGAAAGTGTGTGTATTTTAAACTTTGTGAAGTAATGTGCTTTTGGCAAACATCTCCAGTGCATGTTTTTGGAGCGTCTCATCCTTGTCCATCTTTAGTCAGGCCAAATACATCCTCCCAGATTTTTCCACTACTGTATTATCTGCATTTCTTTACTCAGTCACACACTAAAATAATAGTGGGAGTATTTTCTTTGAAAATAACCGTGGTCTTTTTTCTATTACTTCAGAAGACACGCAAAACCATCCACCATCTCATATAAGCCAGAATTAGCTGTGTGGAGATAGTTGCTATGGAGATAAGAAATTAGATGTTTTGGACTCATGGGTGTTGCCAGTGTCTAGTCTGTAGCTCCTGTTTTCTTGTCTTTAGGTGAAAGTGCTTTACAGCGAACATGAAGGTTCACGTTGTTCAACAGACAGCTAACAGAACAGACCTCGCTTCTTCGCTGCTTTGTCGAGCCAAAAATACTTGCAACGTCTTTCAGCATTCGCCTGTTGCTAGAGCCTGGTCTTGAATTCCAGGGGATATATACTGTTTTCCACTTCCACTTCCACAATTTGTATTGTCTCTTTTTGGAGCAGGAGGATGGTCGGAACCTAAGTAGATCACCTATATTGCTGGGAATAAGATGTTGTCAATTTACAAATCTAGTCCAAATGTAGCCTCAGCTTTTACAAGATGATTCAGACAGAATTCTGATCAATTCTCATCTGCTCTTCATCAGAAATGGAGGGTTTGTGTGTGTGTGTGTGTGTTTGCCTTGCATTTCATATCCTACAGCCTGGATCAGATAATAGTGTCTGGGTCATTCTCAGGTTCCCTATGAAACTTTGAACAGGGCTAGTTAATTACAGGTGCTGCTGTGTACGCAACGTCTGCTGCACATCCTCTTGTGCGCCTTCTTCTTTTTCTTCTGCCCTTCTTTCTCTCTCTTTCTCCCTTCCCTTCTTGTCTTCGGTTTGAGAGCAAGGTCTCTGGTGTCTTGAGACATCTGTTTGCAGCCTCCAAAGTTCTTGTTATTTCTTTCTCTGACTCTTTTTCTGCCTCATCTCTTTCTTCCCTCCCCTCTCCGCTTGACTGCAGAACTACACAGAGGCCTCAGAGTTTGTGTTTTCTCCCACTGCCTGAGCCGCTGCACACCATGGGTCGCGGTCACGGGTCACTCCACTGCCCAAACGCCTACTCGCACACACACACACACACACACACAGAGATGCACGCACACAGACTGTGTAAATGAGCCCAGTGTTCAAAAGATGGAAAATTACCCTACTTATAGCATAATGGTGCTTAATTAATAGAAGTGTGCTCTTTGTTGAATGTGCCATGTTGGTTCGCTTAATAATCATAATCATTCTCTATTTGTGTTTCCACAGACACTGGCAAAAGGCTGGACAGTGAGGAAAATTGTCTCTAGAGCGAGCTCAATATTTGTCGTTTCCATAGTGTCATATCTCACCACTTCTGTTGATTTTTCTAGAGCCCTATGGTCAGTCAACTGATCTTCATTCATCAGCTAGCAGGACGAAGCCTCTAGCACTTTAATTGGCTCTCGAGCTAACGGCTCATAACAATACCACTGCGGGTGGAGACATTAATAAAATCTAGCCGACAACTGTTTGACTGCTTCAAATAGACTAAGATGAAAATGAGATCGATGAGAATGGACATTAGGGCCTTTAGTTAGAAGCCTGGTAAGGATGCTGATTAGAGCCATGTGTTGCTGTAGGACATTCATGAGGTTCTGGTTAAGCTTAAAGGAAGCAGTTATGGGCGAAGTGTGTCATAGGCTCTCGGTCACCCAGAGTGTTTAGCCTGGACTTCGTTTACTCAAATGACTGCAACATTCAATCAGCCATGCCTGTCATATCAACGGCATTCAATCACTTAGAGAGGGACTGAGGAGCGGTAGTAAATGGAAGTCAACCCCATGCTTTCTCTGCAGACTTCTCAGAGGCCTCCTTCTCTTTAGGGGGTCCTGTGTTGATGCCTTTTAACTTGGTTTAGGGCTGACTGCTGTGTGTGTCTGTGTAAAGTTCCTAATGAAGCTATTTATCCTTAAGACGGGTATGCCAGTCTGTAAAGAGGGGTCATAGCCATGCCACATCACAGCAGGAAACAGAGGAGAGGCAGAGTGAAGCATATTCTGCTGTTCTGTCAACATTCTTAACGTATGAGTTACTGGAGAGAGGAGAAAATGAGGAAATTATGAGGAAATGGATAGCTTGACCTCCACTAGGATTTGGCTGGGTCTTATTATTTTGGAGTCAAATCAAGGATTATTCAGTCTTGAATTGACCTGTTGCTTGACAGTAACACCATGGGTTCTGTTACCATAAAACAGCTTTTCACTTATACGTTTATACTATTTTTCTCATCACTCATGGTATCAAAGTGTCTTCTTTGGCATGAAGCGAGAGTTTTGACAGTTTTCTTCTCCCAGTCTATCGCTAAATACAAATACTGAACATTTCGTAGCAAGTGGGGTAAAATGTGGGCTTTGGGAGGACTCCAAAAATAGCACTCTCAGATATAGTCATAGGTACAGATATGCCTTAAATATGTGAAGCAATGAAAAACGTACAATGAAAATATTCTCATTTGTATTATATATGAATGTATATAGATGTGTGCGTGTGTGTGTGTGTGTGTGTGTGTGCGTGTATATACACACAAAATCTCCAAACTTTTGACGAGCAGTGCCTCAATTAAAAGGCCGTTACACAGTAGAAGCATGCAGGTGAATTAATTTATTCCTTCCCCCCTTCTCAAGTCAATTTCCCCCCTTTTTTCTGCAAGCCTAAATGCTGCTGCGCCTTGTCAACATTCATCACCCGCTGCATATTACTCCCTCTGCTTCATTTATTATATTTAAAATTGCACTTCCACCACGTCTTGCTCTGATTTATCTAAAGTTCTATTCATCGGAGGGTAATTTAAGTCTTGAAATGGATAGTTTGATTGTTGTCACGCTTTTCTTCAGGGACGGCCATTACTGTTGGGGCCCGAGAGAGAGAGAGAGAGAGAGAGAGCGAGAGAGCAAGAGTGAAAGAGAGAGTGAGAAAGCAAGAGTGAGAGAGAGAGATGAGAGAGAAAATGGGGTTTTGATACATAAACATAATTTTGATCCGTTATTTCAACTAGACCCCCTCCGGGCTTCCATTTAATTATGCAACAAATGTTTGACTATCCAAGTGAAATTTTTACCCCATGAATATTTATTTCAATTCATTTGTTGAGTGTTGATTGTAATTACATGGAAACATGATTTATTGCCAAGATTGCCGCATTAGCTGGAGAAATGAGGGAGGTAAATAAATATATTAATAAGGAGAGAGGAAAAAAGACATTAGAATGCAGGGGCAGATGCGTGTCTAGTGAGGGGGGGGAAAAAAGACCTGTGAAATATTATAGGCTTTGAGCGAAGCTGAGAAAATCATGCAGCGGAATGATGGCTGTGAACTATAATCGTCCCGGGATGATGACATAATAACAAAGCAAGTTCTAGTTCATTGGTGAACTGCCGTCACTGGATCAGCCCCAGCTGATGACAGACAATGAGTGTGTGTGTATGTGGGTGTGTGCATGTGCGTAAGACAGTGAGAAAGAGGTGATGAATGAGATTTGGGTGATAAGATAAGACAGCAGTGTGTGTCTGTGTGTGTCTGTGTGTGTGTGCATCCGTAGGTAGCCTTTACACACTCATTTCAGTGCTGCACTACTAATTCATTGAAATACAAACACCAAGGTTATGGTGACATGTCAAATCAGAGGTGCAATTTAGAGTAATGAGCAGCACTGAAGCACTCTGTCAGAGAGGCAGCGAGCGAGAAAAGAAGGAGGCGGAAGGATGGAGAGGGAAAAAAAACGAGTGGAGTGAGTGATGGCTCTCTGTCCTATTTAATATTCTGGAAAGAAAAGCAGGAGTGACAGGGCGCGGAGGAGGAGGGGGCGCAGGGGAGTGAGGCTGACACTCTGAAAGAGAGCGCACATCCATTAGTGTTTAATTAATATATCGCGTTAGCCATTCGTTATGGACTACATTTCTTTATTGGACATTTCTTATGTTCATTTAGACTATTTTGTATGGTCATACCTATGCTGGATTACTAGGGGGAGAGAGAGAGACAGAGAGAGAGAGAGAATGAGAGAGAAGGCGAGATGGAAAATCAGAATGAGAGATAAAGAAAATGTGAATGACCAGAGAGGGACAGGGACAAAGAGACTGAGACAAAGAAAAGAGAAAGTGTGAAGGAGAAGTGAAAGAAATAGAAGGTAGAGAGGTAGAGGGCAGAGATGAGAGGAAGTTAAAGGTGAAAGGGAAAAGAGACAGAGTGAAAAATCACAGAAAGGAAAAGAGAGGACAGCACAGGGTGGAGAGAAAGAGGAGACAGGGAGAGGGAGAGAGAGAGGATGAGAGGGAGAGAAAGAGTGAAGAATTAAGGAGAGGGAGCAGGAGAGAGGAAGGTGGGAGAGAGAAAATCTATCCATGTTGGCTTGCCATGAATCAGTTCAAAGCTGCCACCCTCTTTTGTGGAATGAGTCAACACCTTTTCTTTTTTCTTTTTTGTTTGATCGGTGGTAGGTCTCCTGGACAGTGTATCTCTGTGCGAGTATGAGAAAGAGTGAAGAAGAGAAGGTTTTATATGATATTCTGGTCCTTGGTTGCACAAAGCAAAAAAAAAGAGAGAGAGTGGTAGAGGGGGGGGGGGTGGAATAGAAAAAGAGGAAGAAGAAGAAGAAGAAGAAGAACAAGAACAAGAACAAGAAGAAGAACAACAACAATAACAACAGCAAAAACAAGCAGTACAAGAACAAGAACAAAAAGAAGGAGCAGGAGAACAAAAGCAGCCAAAACTCTCCTCATTTTCCATTGTGCTTTCACCGTGGCAGGAGTGTGCAGTTTAATTACGAGGCTGCGGTGGTCACTAAATCATCAGGATTTAATTTCTCTTCAGCAGATGGAATTTTTTCTTCTGTCTCATAATGAGAAAGGCGTGACTGTTGAGTGAGCGTAAAACCATCACAGTGCCCCCTCAGTCACTCACTCATCCTGAGTCAGACGCATGCTGTCTCAGTGGAAGTCCTTGACTGTAGCCTTCTACCACATGACAAAAGCTCTGTCACACTCATACTCTGATTCAGCTCACCCACGTACACTGATCTGCACTCGCATTGTCCAGGCAACAACTTTATCTCCATTCATTTACTTTCACTTTTACCATCCTAAAAGAACAAAAGCTTTTCTTTGCCGGTGACATATCCCTCACCCTATTCCTCGATTTTACTTTTCCAGTGGATCTGGAGCGCAGAGCACAAGAATTTCATATTTCTTAAGATCTTGTGTCTTTTTTAAGTCAAGATGATTGCTACTGTTTTCTTTTTTTATTTATTTATCTCATTTGTGGGCCAGCTGGTGGCCTGGTGGGTGGGGAGTTGTCCCTACAATCGGAAGGTCATTGGTTCGAATCCTAGAACTGCCAGTGGCACCACTGAGGTAGCCTTGAGAAAGATACCATCCTCACATGCTGTGATCCTACGGTCTGCTGAGTTAAATGCAGAGGAAGAATTTCACGTTATTCACCCTGTGTGCTGTGCTATGCTGTGGTGTAGCCACGTGTGACTATAAGGGGCCATTTTACTTTATGGCATCTGCCCTTTTACATAGTTTAAACATTTCATGACAAATAGAAATGATCCAATATTCTTTCAAATAAGATGGTTAAGAATGTTTATACAGAGCTTCGGTTATGACAGTGACATTATAAAGGCTAGGAGCAATAAAATGAGCAGCTTTTTAATCAGTCGTTTGTCCTTATGTGCTTATGTGTGTGTGTGTTGAAACCTAGAAGACAGAATATGTGTTTGCATGCCTTTTTTTAGTTAGCTCCTCTGAGACTGTGTGTCTGTATGTGTTTGCATGTGTATCTGTGTGTGTCCATGACCATACTTGTGTTTATGTGCCTGTAGCAGTGTGTTCCATCCTATTCCCCCCTGGGATCCTATGTGTTACCCCTGTCCTGTTTTTTCTTTCCTTTTTTATGTTATAAAGTAAACCACACAAGGAGACCTGAGCGTCCTTCAGACCTCCCCAGCTATATTTAACAACCATACGCCAAGTGTGGCATCTGTACTTACTCCTCAGGGCTTTGAAGTCATATTGCCTGCACCCTTTCACGTGGCAATTATTGGAGGACTCATTAATATTGTGAGTCTTTTTGGGATAGAGATTTTTTCCCCCTTTTTTTGGGCCCTGCTACTTTAATAAACTGGTCAAAATGCATTCTCCCAGTCCCAAAGTGCAGTGCTGTGTCAGGAAATAACCTATATGCTGCATTTACAATGTAATTATACAGGGCAGAGGTTTCAGATTCTGTACCTGGAGGGCTAGTATGTACATGGGATTTCATTGTGTGACCTTCTATTAAGGACAAAACAAAGAGGTCTGTTTTAACTACAGAGGATGGCATTGTTACAGAAAGCTCTGGTTGATTAAGCAAAGCTCTAGCTCGGTATGAGCAAAAAAAGCACAAAAAGCCTGCACTCCTAAAAGAAAGGCTCCTAAAAAGTTTCTTTCAGGCATGAAATAGTAGAACCACTTTTGGTTCTACACCTTTTCAATTAATGAACCTAGTTTATAAAATCTCACCATGACTATAAAAGCATTTTTTTAGAACTTTGCTTCCAAGTCATGAACTATTTAGGAAGCTTTATTTTGAGGAGTGTGATAAACCCCCTGACCCTAAGAACCGCAAGCAAACACAATCTGCAACAAGCTGTATAGGCTTTCCCTTTATTATTTAACCCCCCACCCCTTTAAACCTTCCTTCCATCTTCGAGCTCCTCAGTCCAGTGACCCCCGGCAATCTGTTCTCTTGTAGCCGTTCCGCCGAGTGACCTTCTCGGTGGTGAGCCAGCCCCAGGACCCCCACCAGGGCTCGCTGCAGAGCTGCTACGACAGTGGCCTGGATGAGTCGGAGACGCCCAGCAGCAAGAGCTCCACGGGCCCCCGGCTGGGAGCCCTACCCCTGCCCGAGGATGCCTATGAGAGGACCACGCCGGATGGCAGTGTCGGTGAGGCAGAGCATATGGAAAATGGTAGGGGCAAACACAAAAAAAAGATAAGCTAAAGCCTAAACTAATTACGACAGAACAGGAATAAAAGTTTAATCAGTCTTAGTTGACAAAAAGGATAGGGGAACTCACCAAAGAGGCAACACACACTTACACCCAAGCACGTCTGCACCGCCGTCTCAGCAGAAATTGAATTAAAGTGGATTAAAAGAGGGAGGCTAGGTCGTTGGGGTGATGTGCTAAACATTAACCGCGGTAAGCTAGCTCAGCAGCTGAACTCATACACAAAGCGTATACACAGGGAGACGCCAGGGCATCCTATGTTGATTTCTGAGTCATTGTTGATTTTTGTCACGATTAACACCATATTTTGTTTGCAAGGTCCTACTGGAGGCCATGCACCACTGAGCTAGCTTAGTCTGAAATCAGGTTGTGTGTTTTATTTAGGCTGTGAACACATTAGCCTTTCTCGTTTGTGTGACCCATTCGTTTATTTCGTCGTGATTTTCATCATAACCTGTTTGAGTCTGAGCAGCTATCAGGTTACTGTCCTAGTTATGGTAAATGTAGTCTCCATTCAGGTCAAGCAAAGTTTATATACATATACTGCATGTTCCAAACGTCTTTTTCTCCATTTGTTTTTCGTGTGGTCTAACACTCGCGAAATGGATTGGTTTCGCTCTGCTTGTTTTAGTAGCACACATCAGGGTGCAAAAACATAGGCGAGAATGCCAAGCATAGCTGTCAGCTCTCTCTAACCCAAACCTGCACACCTGATACTGACTCCGCTCTCTTATGTTAGAGAGCAGTTTGTTTTTTCTGCAATCAGTGTTGGGTTGAAGCTCCTCAGATCCTAGTTTAGTTTATAGTCTTTAAGAGCGATGAGACGTGAACTGAAGGTTTGTAGACGTTCCTTAGCACTCGAATATGGGCTGATCTCTCCCTGACTTTCTTTGCTGTTCATTGAGACCTCCTTTGTTGATGAGCCCCACTCAGCTACTTTTGGGTGGCTCCATCAATTGGGCCACTGTTCGCAGGGTGGTATGCAGCAAAGAATGCCAGACTCCCAGGACTATTCTGCTGCTATCTGATACTGTTTCAGTAACAGGTTGTCTTTGTTTGAGAACGCTCTACCGTTTCTTTTAGAATGTGAACTAAAAAAATGAGCTGTGCTATCGGCCTGTTCATCAAACTGCTTCATAATTTTAGTCGAGAGGAGGAAAGAAAGTGTTAGTTTACCAAAACCCACCGTGCCCGAAGTCTTCAATGTCTTTGACACAGGCAGGGGTGACAACTGAGCTCAAATCATAGTGCTTTACTGAAACTTGCCCTCTGAGGCAGAACTTTGAGGCTGTTTAAGGGCAAAAGCCTCTACCTGAAAGGCCTCAGTGGCTCCCGGTGACAACAAGAAATTCGAAGTCACTGCTGGCGGAAAGAGGAGAATGGAATTTTTAACCTTGCCATTTGGAGAACATTGGCCTAAATGTAGATTAAATGGGCTCGTTGGGGGAAATTGTGTTAACCTACTCCCTGCGTAAGATTTGAGGCTTTATCCTCTGGGCAATTTAAAAAGGCTCACAGTCAGACAATGCCAGGCCAAATTAGCAGCAATTACAGCCCGCCTTCAATTCAGGTTGGGCTTAAAGTAATTGGACTGAGAA
Source organism: Hemigrammopetersius urotaenia (assembly GCA_037974485.1). Lineage (NCBI taxonomy): Eukaryota > Metazoa > Chordata > Actinopteri > Characiformes > Alestidae > Hemigrammopetersius > Hemigrammopetersius urotaenia. The sequence goes on along the minus strand of JBBPDC010000011.1, from coordinate 9,891,022 downwards.
GGATCAATGGTGAGGGAGTAGATTAGATCAAAACTGTGATTTGGCCATCCATCAGAGCTCATGTCGAAGAGAATTACAGGGTAAAAAAAACATATTTTACATACACTAGCCAAAAAGCTCTTAATGTAATCATTTTGCCAAACATACGTCTTCTCCGCCTATAGATATTTTTAAAAATAGAACTTTTTTTTCCCTGAAGGATTCTGACTACAATTGATTTGCGGAAGGCACAAGTCATTTATTAAGACAGTCAAGTTAATGAAGTATCTGACTTCATTCATGCTGGAAGATGATCCTGCCATTAAAAAAAGGCATGATTGAGAATTTCTAATCTTCAATAGTCAGACATAACATGGGACTGCTGTGTGATTCACGTGCCCTTAAATATGCGCACACACACACACACACACACACACACACACACACACACACACACACACACACACACACACACACTAAATATTTCTTCTGTTTTATGACAAATTTCTTTTAGTTTCTCATCTCTAATATTCACTCTTCCTTCTTTTTCTGCCTCCTTTCTTATTCTTTCTCTCGTCTCTGTCCTCCCTCTCCACCTTCTCTTTGTCTCCCTCTCCTTTTTTTGTCTCTCTAACTCCTATCTCCCTCGTTGCCCCACATCTCTTGTTCTAACCCTATTTTAATTCTGTTTCTCTCTTTTCTCTTCCTTCCTTTATATACGATCTTTCAAGGGCAGGAGCAGACAGATGAATCACTTCCTAATAAATAAGAAAGGTTGCTCACTTTGCTACTCCCGGTCTTGAAGAGAATCTGTGTGTGTATGTATGTGTGTAGTTGAGGGAGAGTGCAGATGAGGAGCCGAGTGACTGAGCAGAGAGAACTATTGCAGATGCTAAGAAAGCTACATGACCATGTTCTGTTAAATTTTGCGCGGAAAAAACATGAGTGCAATCGCTTATGCGTTCAATGCTGTTAGAGGCTGAAACTTGAATTTTTCAAAAGCTCAACTGCACTCATACTGCACTATCAGCTCTCTCTCTCTCTCTCTCTCTCTCTCTCTCTCACCCACACACACACACACACACACACACACACACACACACACAC
>JBBPDC010000011.1:9852858-9864247 GCA_037974485.1 Hemigrammopetersius urotaenia | reverse complement strand
ACACACACACACACACACACACACACACACACACACACACACACACACACACACACACACACACACACAGTGTCCCACAAAACAAAAGGGAATTAAGCTTTAGTTATTTTAAGGTGTTGTTCTTGTTTGTTTGTTTTTTGTATTTTTTTTAGTTTTTCACTTTTAAAATGTTCACTTTTTCATCATGGGAATATATGGGGTCACATAAAGAGCTAATCAAGTTCAAACACAAATGCACATATACGCATGCACGCACACACACACACATACACACCCACACACACACACATAGTCACACTCACACTCACACACAATAAACAATCACACACATACACACACCTGCCATTACCTGAGTGTTTCCAGCTAGTTTGCAGCTCAGTGGTAGACAGTAGTTATCTAGGCAGGTGGGCTCTTGCCAAGGCCCTAGATAGGAGCCCCACGCTGGCTCAATGCCCTGCTGTCAGCAAGTCCCCTGCGGGCCTCACACACTGTCCACGAAGGGCCGAGTGGACGCCACCTGTTTAAATCAATGAGGCCTTTACTGTTGAAAAGGTTAGAGCAAGTGTTACAGTAGCAGTGGAAAACAGAGTTACATGAATAGTGCTTATTCAGGTGCATGCATTAAGTGTGTTTGAATATGACCTCAGATGAACTTTTAGAGACTTGTATCTATCTAACCATCTCTCTGTTTATTTACTGATGTTCAGAGCATGTTTACGAGGTAAATGAATGGTTGTATTGTGTAAATGAAGTGTTCTGGTTTGTAGAGCAATAAAAAAAGCAAGAAGTGTGTCTTTGTGTGTGTGTGTGTGTGTGTGTGTGTGTGTGCGTGTATGTGTGTGTGCGCATATGAGGGTAAAAATCTCCAGGGGTTTTGCTAGAGGATGCAGAAACCTCGTGGCCCACTTCTCACCACAGAGAAAGAGAGAGAGGGAGAGAGAGAGGGAGAGAGAGAGAGAGAGAGAGAGAGAGGGAGAGAGCCCCAGCTGCTTGCCCGCTACTAAAAGTCCACTTACTTTATTTAGGCCTGTTCCCTGGAGAGCAGCCGGACAGAGTGAAAGTCAGTGCGGACAGCGCAAGTCTCCTTCAGTACAGCTCCGCTCCCCTCACACCCCACAGCTCACAGCAGGTCACGCTCCATCACACTCTGCACACCAAGCGAGCTTTAGATTCAAACATCCTGCTGGACTACCTGTCTTTATGTCAGACTTTAAAACGGCAAAGGACCTACTCATCACAACGGCTGCTAAACTATTCTTGGCTTTGATGTATGCTTGTAGGGAAAACCTTAAATCGCTTTTTTAAATCTAAAAATCCATAATGGTGATAGGATATACAATTTATAATGAAAACTTTCCATTTTAAATAATATTTCTTTAAAGAACATTGTATGTAAGGATACTTATGGAGCCAAAAGTGGGTATTCTATGGCATCACTTGAAAGAACCCTTTTTAGCACCTTTTGGCAGTGCAGATGCTCCTAAAGCAGTTACACAAGTGAGAGTCATTAAAAGCAGTTACATTAAGTGACAATTATTTATGCCAAATGGGTTCTTTGGAACAGTGCCATTGCTGAACCTTTTGATTCTCTAAAAACTTTGAATGAATGGTTCCTTTAAATAAACATTTAAAAAAGAACCTTCACATAATATAAAGTTTATATATATTCTTCCTAATTGTTTGTGGCTTGGAATTATGTTTCCCTAAAAAACTTGGTATATAGCTTTTAATTTACGATGATATTCTACTTAAAACTTTCTAAGAAACCAAAACTGGTTCTTCTGTGGCATCACTTCGGAAGAAGCTTTCCACTTGGTTTGTTTTTTAACAGTTGACAAGCTATGACTTCATCCAGGTTTCACTTGTTGTGAGATCAAGCTTTTTTGCAACAGGAGTTGCTAGAGCTTCACTGAAAGCATCTTTTGCCATTCATCTTTGATAGAGGCTCTGTTCATGCTTTAATTAATTTAGCCATTCACATGATCATATTTAGCTGTCTGTCACATTTAGGCAACTTGTGCGGGCCTCATCCAATTTGTTGGGAAAAAGAAGAAAAAGGCAGACAAGAATCTTATCTTGCGAGACTTTTAATTATTTCATTTTCGCCTACTATTCATTTTACAGCGAGGTTATTAAACAGGGTCCATTGTAATCAAAGATTAAAGACCCTTAAATTGTGCAGATGATTAAAGAAATAATGAAATTTAATTTAACTCCATCTCCTCCCCTCTAATGGTTTTTGATGGACCGGCAAGTTTTTCCTCACCTGTATCTGCTCATTTATCTACCTTGGTTTCCATAGCAACTCCTTATAGGACGCCGACGGTTACTATGTTCCAGAGCGCACCAGGTGGAGGTTGCCCTTTCATGCTGATCCAGGATCAGGCGTGAAGTTCTTAAGAGCTAAAGTATTTTTGTTCTATTATCTGAGGATATTAAGTGAAAATGGTAAAACAAGCCTCAGACCAGTGGAGGAAAAAAAAACGCAGGTGCTACTGTCACCACCAACACAATGGCGTGGGGCCCAGCTGCAGTAGGTTTCAGCAGGATCATTCTTAGTGGAAAGCATATGCCATGTTCATTACAGGCAGCCTTGCAGTGTCTGACATGTATTTAGGAATTATGATGAGCTTACTTAACAGACTGCCACTCTTTTTAAAATACCTCGCATGCCTTGGTTTGAGCTTTATCCTCATAATGATACCCCTCATCCTCCTATCCTTTCCTCCTCTCTCTCTTTCTCTCTCTCTCTCTCTCTCTCTCTCTCTCTCTCTCTCTCTCTCTCTCTCTCTCTCTCTCTCTCTCTCTCTCTCAGACACACATACACACACACACACACACACCTTCCTGTCTTTGTAATAGAGTAATTGGCTCTGCCTTTCAAAAGCACAGACAATGTTAATTATAGGCAGAGTGGAGTTGCCTGTGGTCTTTCCTACAGGGATCACACTTCTGAGCATCCTTAAGCCCCCTTTAAGGGATTAATGTGTTTGTGTGTATGCATGCATGCAACCAAGGAGCTATTTCCATGTCTGCATGCGTGAAGGTGTGGCTCCCTGTGTGGTTATGCATGCGTGTGCGCATGTGGGGCTCAAAGCTTGCTCGTGTTTACTGTGCTTAACCAAAAGCATAATGCATCTGGAATTCAGCCAAGTCTTCATTAGCCGGCTTCAGCTTCTGTAGCTTTTCTTCCATACATCGTCCACATCTGCTCCATCAAGCCTTTACACTCTACTGTGTAAACTGTAACCGTAAAATGCATCGAAGGCAGATCTTTTGTCACTTACTGAATACCAATAGAACCCAAATGCTGAATGTGCACAATGTAAATTTTATATGCTTATAAAAAATCATACATACATGGACTTCGTTACTATACTAACATAATATTTTGGAATGCACTTTATTTGAATTTAATTTCAATTATAATGAATAACTCAAAGAAATCAAGTTTTTCATTCATTTAAGATGAACTGTTGCTCTTTTCAGATATTTCCTGTCAATTTGCATCAGTGAGAGACAAAACTGCCCACAACTATGTTAATTTGTCTTGTACAAGGATCAGTGCCGCCTTTTAGTTGACACATCATGCACCACTGTACAAATAAAACCTTTCATTCATTTGTTAAAACCATTACCTTTGAATTTGAAGGCCTACATGAAAAGTTAAAACTGTTCTTTCCCTCTTTGACATATAAGTATCAGATTTGAATAATACTCAAGCATTTTGGAGAGATTATATGGCAGACATTTCTGTGCTTTTTATACTCCTAAATATAACAGCAGAAGGAAATGAAATATTATATTAAATGCTGGAATAACCTGGAGTAAGATGTTACTATGGCAACTTGTAGCATTTAAAAAAAAGAAATGAAAAAAATATTAACTCATTGTCTTATTTCGGATTTCTGATCATCGAGGTAACTGAGCAATTGAAGTGGCTTAAATAATTTGGAAAGCCGTCTTAAAAAAAAACCTCTCAGGGCATGAACAAATCATGATTATTGAGTCAAAAATTTTTCCACATGTGATCAAACATATGCTTAAACTCGACACTCTTATAATGTCATTCTCTCCCCTTGATGTTTTCTCAGACACACACAAACACACACATACCCTCTGGACCACCCACATGTATTAAGCCCTCAGGTGGCGGGACATCCTATCAACCCTTTCCAAACAAACACGGCTCTTTTTTCTTTCTCTATGGGAGCCACTTGAGAGATGAGAGAGAGGAGGGGGGGAGAAGGGTAGGGGAAGAGTGGGATGGAGGGATTTGGCTGTGGAAAGAGTGATCTCATTAGCCTATGGTGCATTGTGTCTCACAGACAGGTAAATACGCAAGGACAACTAACACTTCTAGTGATGGTGACTAATGAGGAGCTGTGTGTGTATGTGTGTGTATGTGTGTGTGTGTGTGTGTGTTACTGAACCTATATACTCAGCAGAATGAGGGAGAGAGAAATAAGAAATGGAAGCAAATATGTAACTGGCTAGCTATTGTTAACATATTTCAGGGAGATGTGGACCATTAGGCTTTCTGAAAAAAAAAAGGTCTATGCACTAAACCAACAAAAGAAACACACACACACACACACACACACACGGAAATATATAGAACTAACATTACCCCTTAAACTACAAACTCATAATGAACCAACAGTTCCTCACTCTTGTAACTCTTGTTACATATTAGTTGCACAATTATTACTCAATAATTTACAATAATTTACAATTTTCAATAATTTAAGTGATTGAATGTGACTGGATAAGTGACTGAATGGTAAGCTGGGTCGTCATGGTGTAATCAGGATCTTCAGTGCAGTATGACTGACACAGACAAAACATTTAAGAATCCAATCAAAGCATGGCGTGCTGCAGAATCTGGTTTTCCATGGAAACTTCTCCTAACTTTAGTCTTTCTATGCAGCCTCAACTGAAAAAACGGAGCAAAAGTGGGGCAGACGTGGCTGTCAGAGGAACAAATGGCAGTGGGCAGTAGTCGGTGATAGAAAAGCAGAAAGCAATCAGAAGGCATGTGTGGAGAAGATCTCTGGCACTGTGAGAACACAGCCTGAACTGAAGCGCTTAATGACAGACAGGCTGTATCGATCTGTTGCTACGGTAATGCTGTCATTAGTGGACATGGCTGAGCTTGTCTATTTCCTTGGTCAAAGAGGTGGTCTGGAGCAGCATTGCCACTGTATATTTTCAGCATTACCCATCCAGCTGGCTGATCCTGTGACCCTTCTGACAGGAGCGGCCGTTTGGAGTGTTCCAAGCAGGCCTAATGACCCTACCGAGTGGAGACCTCAGCGTTGACCCCGTCGAGTTCCGGTTAACCAGCTATCAGGGAGACACTTCTGTCCAATGGCAGTGCATGGAGTGTTTCGGACAGCTTGGAATTGTTTTCTAATCTGTGTTTTCATTAGTGGCCAAACTTGGCTGTACACCGCTGGAATTTGGAGGAAAGAATACGACACAAATGAATGGCGAAAATGCCTTTTATTCAAAATGCTATTGTGTTGCTTCTCAACATGGGGGCTTTGGTCTAAATACCATCCCCATCCAGAGCGGCTTGTCCGAGTGAATGGTTCCGTCTTCCCCCATTCCTCCGCTTAGCACTATCCCTCTGATCATTGATCAATAGCCCCCTGGATTATGGGGAGGGATTACAGACTACAAAGGTGGTCTCGCAGCATAGTAATCTGTTTTATTTCAGGAAAACGGATAAATACATGGGACAAATAGGGAAGGAGACATTTGAGGCAAGTCTGTCTATTCAGCACGCCCGGCAGCTACACAATGCAATCGTCTTTAGGATTAATATTTCATGGTTTTAAGTGGCAGTCTACAGCAGGAGTATCATGTTGTTTTTGTCTTTTTTATTCAGGCCTCTTCCCCTTGGTTTTTGGTTCAGAGGCAGAGGGAAGGACGGATGGTGGGGATATTTGAGCAGAGAAAGGGCACCCCGCTTTATCGCTAAAATACAGGAAATGGAATCCAATCTTTTGTTCTATGGTCTTGTTTTATTTCCCCTCGCCCGTCTCTGCTGACAACGAAGCGGGAATGGAAGGAGGAAAGGGAGAACAGATGTAGGAAGAGGAGGGATGGAGTCTGTCTTGATTCACCTGGGTTTAATGGTGCGCCTCCGCAGGGACGTAGTAGAAACCGCTGGGAGTTTAGCAGGAGGCCCAGCGGGGCCCACCTTCACAGACACTGACGTCTTATACTTCTCCCTTGGTCTTTAATTAAGAGCTGATGCTAACATTAGTGATCATGTCTCTCTCTCTCTCTCTCTCTCTCTCTCTCTCTCTCTCTTGCTTTCTTTTCATTTTAATTGTGGACCATATTCTTAAATTATAGCTAAATAAAGAGCTTAGAGATGAAAGTCAGGCTCAAAGTCAAAGTCTCTCGATTCCTCTCTAACACACTTTTTCTTTGTTTCCCATTTTGTCTCTTTCCATTTTTCTTTCTCTACCTGAAGCGCTCTCTCTCTCTCTTTCTTTGGACTAGCAAAATGATCAATATAGCTTACAAGGCTCAATAGGTTACTAAGTGAAGGAGTGACTGACTCCATGCTCCTGTTTAAGGAGCTGATCAGATCAATGCTCTGGGAGGAGTTTACAGAATGAAAAATAATGTGCTGATGTCTTGGGATTGTGAAACATTTGAAGCTATATAGTTTCAATTTGTCGCGGTGGGAGGGTTGATTCTTTGACAGGGCGACTGGAAGGGCTTTGCTCACCTTGGCCATGAGTTGCCATGTCTCCATGAAAGCTTAGAATAATTAGTTCTGGGGCTATTGTCTATTTTTTAATTATAATTATTTTTGATTTTTCATAAAATAATGTAGCTCTGAGACAATGATGATGCTATTTGGAGATGGCTCCTTGCGTCTTGTTTGCGTCTTATTTGCTGACTTGCTTTTCAGCCTCAGTGGCTTTGAAGCTGTTGTCACATCTGCTGCTAATGTCCATATCATCCAGTGTTATAAAACAAAAAGCAAACAAAAACATTTCAAAATCTCTTGTATGATATTAAAAGAGCTCTTGGGGTCCCTCTAGTGGCGCTTAGTTCACTTATGCGTTGGACAGGTCCTGCTCTCTCTCTCTCTCTCTCTCTTGACTGCACCATAAGGTTCTGCACCTATTACTTGTAAAAGATCGAAAGGTTTCATTTTTGAAAGAAGCTTTAAAAATGCTTCTTCTTTCCACAAAACAAGGTGGTATCTTTTTCATCAAAGCAAATTTTGTCTTCGTGTCCGCTTCTTATAAAAGACTTGTGGTATTGAGGAGAAAAAATTAGCATCCAGACTTTTGACTGAATTTCTCTACTTGTTTCAAAGAGCTACAACTACGAAATAATGAATTAATACAAAATTAATTATAAATGTGTTTTGTTTTCCCTGGCAATAAAATCAGTGTAAGAAAGGTTAAAGAGTTTGCTTAATTAGGTCTAAATGCACTTCATGTAAATATTCATTTGGTAGGTCAGGTATTCTATTAGAAGCTGAAGATGTGTGTGTTTGTGTGTGTGTGTGTGTGTGTGTGTGTGTCCTGATCTTTGTCTGCAGAAATTCAAGTCGAGGTGCTTGTGTGTGTGCTATTGTGTGTTGAATTGCTTTCTCTCATGATGGCTGCTGCTGACCCGAGCTGTTACCCTGGTTAACAGCGTGATGTGGAAGAGAGCCAGTGACACTATAAAGTCCATTTTGTCTGTGTCTGTCTGTGTGCTTTCTTTAGTTCTCCCAATACCTCCTCCTTATCTCAGATCTCATTTATTGTGCACAACAAGACTGACAAAAATCTAAACCGTTCTTTAAAAATAAGCTTCGTTTTTTAAAGGCAAAAAAGTGAAGGAACAGTCAGAACAGAGAAAACACAAGTAGTGCAGGTCGGGGTGGGAGCTAGGCTCTTACTATGTTCAGTATATTGCTGAGTTGGAGGGAGATTTCCTGACCTTTTGATGGACAGCCGTGGGGGGCTGGGCGAGCGAGCTGCATTCCTCTGTTAATGGTGTCCGTTTTGTTTTCAAGTGCAATGTGCATGCTCTGCCAGAGACAGCCATCAGAGGATAGAAGGAGAGAGGCGGGGGATTGTGTGTGAAAGAGAGGCAACGAGAGAGTGAGAGAGACGCAGTGAGAGAGCAAGAGAGAGTTAAGAGAGACAGAGAGGTAGAAAAAGAGAAATAAAGGAGAGAGAGCAAGGGAGAGAGAAATGAGAGAGCAAGACAGGAAAGGGAGATAGGAAGAGAAATGAGGGAGAGAGAGAGAGAGCAGGAGGAAGATAGCAGAAGATGGAGAGAGAGCAAGCTAGCAAGAAAAGAAGAATAAGGATGTACGAGCTACTGCTTGCAATAGAGAGGTGGAAAGAAATGGAAGAGAGAGAGCAGGGGAAAGATAGAAGAGAGAGAGAGAGAGAGATGGAGGACAGGAATGAAAGCAAAATGAATCACAGACTCTCTGAATGAAGAGAACAGCAGTTAAACCCATAGAATGTGGACGTCTGAGATCAGTAGAGCAGCAGAAAGGATCACGCTCATTGTCTTTTCACACACACACACACACACACACACACACACACACACACATACCTACACATGCTCACTTCCACTACCACTGCAGTGCGCTTACAGCGACTCACAGCTGGCTGGCAACACTATGAGCACCGCGCCACTGTAACAGCACTGCAGCCCACACTGCAGACACTAACAGGTGCAGCTACTCTGTGTGTGACGCATCATACCCCTGTACCACTGTACACACTGATGCCACCCTTGAGTCATGGGTAGACCATAGCACTATATGTGTGCAGAGCAAGGGCACAGAGTTTGTATGTAGATGCTAGTGTGCCACTTTATGAAGTCATTTCCATCGTTTCTTTATTTTTAGAGAACAGTTTTGAATATTCAGTGTTCAATTCTGTCTTGAATGTTTATGGCATTGCCCCGCATCCCTTGAAACCCTGGGACATGCTCCAGGTACTCGAGACACTAGTGCGGATTAAGTGTTTACAAAAATGAATGAATTAATGAATGAATTAATGTTAATTGCATAGACATTAGAAATGTATCCCTTAGGCAGGTGCTCTTATCCAGAGCAGTGTACAGTTTCATCATGTGTCGTAGCATTAGGGGTCCTGCCCATGGACTCTTAATGATGTGGTGTGGTGCGCTTGCCTGGACATGGATTTGAAATATAGATGACATGTATGCTAGTCTAATGTATAAGCTGTTTATTTAAGTTGTTATAAACTGCCTACTTTGATGGACTGGTGACCTGTTTGGGATGTTTCTCCACCTTTGATTAAGGATAGCAGTTCAGATAATGGATGGATGAATGGATGCGGAAACTGGCTAGAAAGGTAACTACGTAGTGTTGCTTGTACATAGTAATGTATGTATAAGCAACACAATGTAGTTACATTTGCAGTTTGATATTATTTTATACAATGATTCCGTCCTGAAGGTTTATGAAAAATAGGATGGCTATATATCATGTTATGTCTATTATTCTAGTATTTTTTGTCCTTCAAACAGCCATTAAACCTTTGTTTTCAATAATGAATTAATAACAAACACATCAGCACCATGGCAACAGGCTGACTCAGTGATTGCTTTGACAGCACAATGTGTAGAGAAGACTGTACAGGAAAAGAGCCATACAGAAAGAGAGAGAGAGAGAGAGAGAGAGAGAGAGAGAGAGAGAGAGAGAGAGAGAGAGAGAGAAAGAAAGAAAGAAAGAAATAGAGAGAGAGAGAATAAAAAGCTCTTCTGCCTTGAAAATCCTTCTAAAATCGACCGCATCTGACTCCACTCTCCCCAAAGACAAATGCCCATACATTGTGACTGGTGTAAAGGTTAATTAGGGAATGGTTTGTGCCCTCCCAGACCTGACCGTATTACAATAAATGACACACAAAGGCCAAAAAAAAAAACCCAAAAAGGAAACTTCTCTCTTTTTCAACTCTTCTCTCGTTATATTCTTTACTGGCTCATTGTGGAGCTTTCCTTTAAGTGGCCTTCTCTGAAATCGAGAGACATCTTAAAGCGAGAAATGCCACGGCATCAGCCTTGCTCGATGGAACAGACACCAGAGCCTCTTCCATACTTTCCTTTCAGCCCTTTCTCCATCCGCTTGCATCGATGTGTGTGTGACTCAAACGCGGCTCGTGTGAATCATCACAGCTTTGAGAAGCGGCCTGCTGCCGAAGCTCTTTTGTGCTTTAATTAGGCTCTGTCTAAGTGTACGTGTGTGTATGTGTGTGTGTGTGCGCGTCAAAGCGAGAAAATGCGGTGAAGAAAACAGCTTTGGATTTGGTAGAAGACGTCATTTATGTTTTAGTCATGGGTGCTGGGGTCGTATAGATTGTGAAGATCAGTGAAGATGTAAGAAAAAAAGTCTGTCATCTGCGGTGTTTAATTGGCAGGATTAATTAGCCTGACATAACGTAATTATTCACTGGTTATTGACATTTGTTTGCTCTCCAGTACTGTAATTAGCTGAGGCAGAGACAAAGTAAAAGTTTTAGCAATATCCTACTGCAGTGGAGGCTACTTTCATGTAAGTTTATCTGGAGTACAGAATAAGACTTATTCAGCCGTTAAGAAATCACTCATTGATCGTCTCCTGGTTTGTATGCTTGACTAGGAGTGAAACAAAGTGCAATCCTCAGTAGCCTTTCTGGTCGTGAGTGTCCAGGTGTGTACATAGATATATAATAATAGTATATAATATATGGCATGTGTATTGACATTCATGCATTGCAATATCTTCATTCCAGGTAATGTATTATGTATTCATATTTGATTACATCTCGACAGGATACATATTGCACAGAATCAGAGTCTATAAAAATGTATATTTCTGACCTAGACATTCATATAATTCACCTTACTGCTTCACACACGCACACACACACACACACACACACACACACAAACGCATGCCAGCCAAGCAAGCAGTGACACTGCCTAACCTTAATGTGTTGCTTGTCTGGCCACCCAGAGACTGTAACCATTCACTTTGAGACACAATCTAAGACCGGCAACAAAAGAGGGCCATCTCCCCCCGGACCACTAAGTGATTTAGCATGCTGCGTGTCAGCAGCTATCCTTTCCATGTCACTACTCTCCAACGCTAATTCATCCCGATTGTCTCCAGAATTACTTAGTCGGACTTATTGCCCAAGACAGACCTGTTAATTCCAACTCATTTCATCAGAGTGGGTGGTGTGGAAGAGAGAGCAAAAGTTGAGGATGTGTGACAGAGAGAGAGAGAGAGGAAGAGAGAGAGAGAGAGAGAGAGAGAAAGAGAGAGGAAGAGAGAGAGAGAGAAAGAGAGCGAGGAAGTCCAGAGTGCTTAAGAAAGTTACAGGAATGTTAAACA
>JBBPDC010000011.1:9831863-9852402 GCA_037974485.1 Hemigrammopetersius urotaenia | reverse complement strand
ATCTCCCTCCACACACACCCTCCGCCCCCCCACCCCCCAGCCTGTGCTTGTGCAGAGGAAACTACAAGCTAACTGTTGCATGATAAGGTATTATCTAATGGAGGGGTGATGCACTAGGCGGCTGCCACAAAATGGAGTCAATCAACTGAATAGGGATAGTAATGCAGGCTTCAGTGGCATGTGGCAGACTTGGGGAAAGAAGGGGGGGGGTGGAGAGAGAGTTTGAAAAAGAGGGCAGCGGAGGAGAGAAAGAGTGAGGAGCGGAAAAAAAGAAGGGAAGAATAGGGATACCAGAAAAGAGCGTGAGAGGAGAGATGAAACGAGGACCACTTGCCAAGCATTTTAAACACGTCCGTTAGCGGCCCACACACACACATACACACTCTCTGAAGCGTAGCCCTATTACCGTAGGCAAAGCCCAAGCCAGAGACAGCATTCTAATTCAGCAGGCATAACAGGACCTGATAAATAAATAATCAGACAAAACTGTCTGCATTATTACGCCTGAGAAAGTTTTTTTTTTCTTTTGCGGTCCCAGCACCACTGTCCATCCATGTGGTGCTGTTTTCCAAAAATAAATTAATAAAGTCAAAAGTTACAAAGCCTATTATTCTTTTGAAACAAAGAAAAAAGAAAAGAAAGAAAAAAATCTGTGACTGACACCTTTGCGAAACAGGCCTCACGTTCATTTTAGCAGAATGAAGAATAATTTAATAAAGAAAGTGAAAGAATTCAAGCGCCTGAGTGGACGCCCGCTGCGGGGTCCTTCTGTCAGTGTGAAATATTGCTGATTCGGGCACACATGCAGTAGGGAGGAGGGAATAATGATTCCATCTTAGTGGGGGTCCCACAGTCATCTGTCTCCTCGCTCCTCAGTGTAGAAAGCAGATACACAGAGCAGGAATGTGAGTGTAAGTTGCGACTCGCTCACTCTACTTTTGTCTCTCTGTGAGTGCTGGGATATATTTACAGATAACTCTAGACTCCGGAAGCGAAGGCAGGTGGTTTCACCCGAAGCATGTCTAGTGAGAGGTAAAATATAGAATAACAGAAAGTGCTGTTGGGTCCAGAGAAGTTATAACTGATTTAAAGGGTCACTCAGTCCAAAATGAAACTTTGACCATTACTATATCTGTTATATACATGCCTATTCCTCTCCACCAGCCACTGCACCAGGCTCTCAAACCAGGCTCCACAGACTGTCCACGGTTTTGCTCTTGGACTATTGAAAAACCACAAGCACATTTGCGTGGATACCGTAGGTTGGGCCTATATATATATATATATATATATATATATATATATGTGTATATATTTCTATACATTAGCCACTAATCCTGAAGGATGCCAAAAAGCTAACGGCACAGTGGGACGCTAAATATCACCTCTGTATTTATTAGCTTCTATATCAGGGGCTGGACAAGCATTCAGGATTTCTTTATCACTATTTTTAATGGCTATAAAGCATATAAAATCATGAAGTCTTTCAAAATTGTGAAACTATAAGGAATACAGTGCTGTACCTCAGAATATACCACAACGTCATGTAATATATTAGATGTTAGTTTTTCCCTTTAAAGAAAAAACCATCATATCATTTGTGCCGCAGATCGAGCACTATAGGCCATGTAGAGTGTTCACACCAGGATGTTGTGTTAATGGAACACTGTGTGTTTTATCCTGCTGAAAACATGTTAACTGAAAACACACTTATAGAAGAAGGAGAAAGTGTTTTAGCACCTGCACATCGGCATCCAGTGTAAGAGCATGGTGCCCAAAGTGAAGCGCATGGACTCTCTCTTTACAGACTAGGTTGTAAGGTTTTAATTGATTATCACAGGTAACACCTAGGACAGGAAGGAAGAGGCCTTTGTATGCTCCATCTTCTTTGACCCATCTTCCTGCTTTTTAGCCAATGAGGGTCGATATGATAGTGTGATGAATGTCAGGTGTCGTGATAATATGCTGCCTCCCCCTGTTATGAAAATCAATAATAACAATAACTCTGCCACTTTCATGATCTCACTGAACATCCGCTCCCCTCCACTTGGCCTTGTTGAGCCTTTTCTGTCAAAGTGTCATTACTTGAAGAGTGGCGGAGGGATGGAGGGAGGCTAAAAGAAAGGAGGAGGGACGAGAAAGAGAAATGAAATTTCACTGCCCGACTCCCAGCTAGCCATAAAAGGAAACGGTTTACGGATGAAAGTAGTTTCATTTGGTCCCCATGAAAAGGAGCATGGCTGGTGCCTCCCACAGACAGGAGATGCACAACTCGGTGGATGGACCACAAACACTTTCATGTCTTATTTCTTTCAGTAGAGGTGAGGTGGTCCCTTATGCAGTGTGATCGAAGGGGGCTGGTCTTCAGAACCAGCCCCCATTCTTTCATAGAAGCAGTTTGGAGGTTGGATGAGTGTTTTCAGAAGTTCAGAAGTTATTTTCCCATGAGAAAATAGCATGGATAGAACTGTAGAATTAACAACAACAAATCTGCCGTCATGCAGACGTTGCCATAATTAAACAGCAAGAGTGTCTCTGATATATGTGCTTTTCCAGATGCATAAAAAATACATTATCTGGACTGAATAACACACTCTAAACAATGCTTGTTTGACAAAAACCCTACAATTCCTCATTATACTTTATGCCAGTATTCCCAGCATTCTGTGGGCACCTAGCATGGGTGATTAGAAAATCAGTAGGTCTGTCAGGAACTTTTACTGCCTCTCTCAAAGCTATCCTTTTTTAGGTGCATTTTTAGATGTTATTCTGAGAAATTAATGCAAGATATATTAAGATGTGTCCGTAGATGCCCTAGTGGAGATTGTTAGTCCAGTTTCCATAAAAAAAAAGATCAATGGCCTAGAAGCCTTGGTGTTTTGTGGCTTGATTCCATATTTCTTAATGTGGATATAGCAGGCACTGGACAAATAATCGTTCTTTTTTCACCCTGTAGCCTTTGCTCAATTGAGAAAGCAACATTTGTTCCAATGCGCTGCGTGTCAGGCACCCCTCTCTCTCCTGGGCAGCGGAGCTTGCTCACTCTGCGGCATAAACAGCTCATTTCCTGGGCGGAGAGGTTGCCGGGATATTTGTAGCCATTGATTGGGGCCTGGGTGTAATACCCGTGGTGCATCTGTTTAAATTAGGAGGCAGTTGCAATGTTCAGTGAGGGAGCAGGCACTGCAGGAGGAGGTTTCAAGGACAGCACAACATGTTTTCCATCTAATCAGCACAATATGGATCGGAAAGAGAGAGGATGAAAAGAAATTCAACGCTTTCCCCCCCTTCGTAGGTTAAAGAAATGAGGACTTGGATTGGCAATGCAAATGCCTATGTATGTGTATATGTGTGGGGTTCTACAGAAATCCGTAGTATGTCGCTGACATTCATCTTGTAGAAAAGCCACATATGTTAAAGAAAGGTTTTGCAACATTCTGATCATGGATTTTCTATAGTTTCTGGATTAATTTGTCACATTACTACTTCTCACACAGAATAAGAAGGAGAAACAAACACCAGATTTTCACTCAAATGAATCCATGTGTGAGTTAAACAGGCAAAATGTGTGGAGGGAGAGTGGCATGTGTTTGTAAGTGTGTGAGTGTTGTGTGTGTATCTGTACAGTAACTGCGAAAAAACTGAGTGAAACTAAAAGACTGAAGCAATCAAGTGATGAGTAATAGAGCAATGCCTGTAAATGGCTTCTACAGGTTAACCAACCGGCATTGCAAAAATAATATATATTTGTAAATGTAACAGTATAATACACTCATTATAACTTAAATGACAAATGTATGACAGAGAAAGGAGAATATATACTATGTTGAAACGTGCAATAGCTTATTGTTTAAAAGTCCTTTAAACTTCCTGCAAGAAAAGCCCCCAAAGTCAAAATTTCAACAAGTGAGAGTTTTCTGCAGGACACACACTTACATGTAGTAGAAACCAGCTTTCATGATGAACTGATATCACCGAAATTAGTATTTACTGTGCCCTTAAATTTAATTCATAATCCCCGATATTATAGCAGCGAAAAATATACATTTTTTATTCTCCTGCACTGAATTCAGTGAAAGAAATATTATTTTATTTTAGGAACCTTTCAGATCTTGCCCATTTTAATGTGTCATTGATCACATTCGTCTCTAAACCGTTACGACGGTGATGCAGAATGGCTAATGTGATTATGGCCGTCACCCATGCCGGGACTCCCGGCCATTACATGGACCATTGCCACCCCCCATGTAGATTGTTATTATTCTGGTCACATTTAAGGACTAATCCCTTTCTCAGCCAATTAAAGCACATTGAGCTGCATTTGAAAGCCAATTTACCATCAGACAGATAACTCAAACCCCCACCTCCCCTAACCCCACCCCCCCAAACATCCACACACTCTGAAAATGATGGCACAAGCTTAGGGCACAGAAGGGCTGATGTTTGTGTGTATGCATGCGCAGGCAGGCCTCTGGGCAGGTGCATGTTTTTTCGGTGTGGGTGGAGGGTTGTGTGAAAGTGAGAATCTCTATTAATCTTTAATGTTAAGAGTCATTTGAGAATAGATGCTAAACAAATTTGTAAGCTCACACCAGCCTCATTTGATAATGCAGTGCTACAAACTGAGTTTTCCCCACCTCCCATTGCTGTTGCTATTACTCATAATGCAAACGCAGAGGAAAAGCCAGCCTTAATTTTATTGATGGAAGGTTAAAAAAGAGCATGTCTCTGAAAGCTGCGTGAGCATGCATGTGCGTGTGTGTGTGCGTGCGTGTGTGGCAGGAGATGTTTGATGGACGGCCATGGTTCGGCCCTGGAGGGTGAGGCGACAAGGATTTATCCGTGTTGTGTCTGGCGCTGGTGTGTGAAGCGGGTGCTAATGTGGCATATTTATGGGGGCGACTCTTTTCCATTAACCTCCGCAGGGGCAGCCACAGGCCTGACTGGGCCCACATCCCTCAGTAAACATGGGGTCAGGCGGGAAGAGTTTACCACCACTCTCACTATCGCTCGCTTCTGCGAGTAGTCAAGGTTATTCTGTTTAACTAGTTTAACTCCTGACTTACAAAATGTAAAATTATATGTGTGTGTGTGTGTGTGTCTATATGTACATATAATAATCTAATTTTTTAGCCCAGATTATTTTTGCAATGTCAAATTAATACAGTTGATTTTTATGCAGTTGAGTCTTATGCATAGTGTTTGTCATCTTTCAACAATATTTTGTCCATAAATTCACAAGTACCTTGACTTGACTGAAGTCCCACATGTCTGATATGGAATACAGGATTTATGTCCCTAGATGGGCTTGTGTCTTTGCACTAGCGCCCCCTGTAATACAATAAATGCAAAATGATTTTGGGACAATACTACTCTACAAAGCCAAAGTACGGTAACGTCAAAGCTGAAACTGAGAAAAATGGCTTTAAAGTTTTAGTATTAGCATTTTGTAGTCACTGCAATTTTGACACTTTTTCTGAAAGCTTTAAACCAGGATATTTTCTCACAAAACAAAGATGTCCTAAGCTCCATTTGTAGTCTACAGTCAATTTTGACCAAGTGTGTAGTTTTTGCACTTTGGCTTTGTAGGGCAGAATAGTTTGACAACCATTTCACCAAAAAATGCAAATTATCCATGGCAGTTTGACCTCTAAGAGGCAAGTAACCCTCGCTCATTATAATGCTTTGTGAAAGTATTAACTAGTTACGCCTATGCAAAAATGTAGCACCTCACTAGCCAGAATTTTGTGATGTTCAAACAGGTTCAAACAGAAAGGTTCAAACTTATTTCGACATGCTGCATCACTATCAAATTTTTGGAAGCATGTCAAATTTAGCTAACTACTATACCTTCCATCGTCTACCTTTTTTTTGGATCGAAAGCTGGACCTGTATCTCCCAGAATTCATAATTTGTAATAGCAATCTGTTGTATATATAATATACTGTACATTACTACAGTATTGCTGCTGTACATCTACAGCAATGTCAGTATTTCCATAAAGGCAAACTTGCATCTGTTAATTGGAGAGTGTCACCAAGAAGAATATTCACTGTGAGCAAGAATTTAAAGATGCATGAAAATCACAGGGGCTATGGCTGTTGGTGCCGCCTCTAATTTTAGCTCTGTGCTTTCTGCAAACCTGTGCGTGGCGATGCGAAAACCTCAGCAAACGTTTCTCCAATGCTGACAGAATATTTCTCGGGTGCTCTCTCTGTCTCTCTCTCTGTCTCTCTCTCTCACTCTCTCACTCTCTCTCTCTCTTTCTCTCTCACTCTCTCTCTGATAAGTACCCACGTGCACCTGCCACATCTGTGGCGCAAAGCCGTCAATAAATCTCCAGCTAATGTGTGCAGGAAATCTCTGGCTTTTCCAATATTAATAACGGCTAGGTGGGCTTTGCTGTTCGCTGCTGCCTTTCCAGGCACCAAGAGTGGAAAAGACTTTCTCGGCTAATGGTACAGTGCTCGGAGGCTAACAAGCTCAAGCAGAGCCTTTTCATCTTTGCGCTGCCAGTCCTCTTCACTGGAGCCCATTACTAGGTAAGCAGCGGACTGCGTGGCCATAGGCAAAACCTCATACTATTTGAAAAGCCACGATTATACTTGATTAGGAGAATATATGCAATTTCCCCTCCCAAAAAAAGGTACTCTTCAAAGGGCAGTACTTAACTCCACCTTAATGTGATTTGATGTTGACGCAACGTGGCAAAACACTCACAATAATGACACCCCAGTAGAATTCCGCAGCACAGCTTAAATCTTGTATTTTGGTTTTCTTCATGTGTCTCATGTCTCACTTGCAGTCCCGACACAGCATTCAGCGTCCTAGGTGTGGACTGCATGCTGTTAGTAATCACTAGGCAGTATGAACCTTTGCCCATGGCTCATGATTTGAAGTGAGAGCAAATAATTGTGGCTCGCCCGAGCAAGATGGCTGCTTGCAAGCGGCCAATTACATCTGTCCATCTTACTGTGAGTGACCACTAAGCGGGACCACACGCGGCTTGAAAAATGTGCTGTCTGTCCCCAGTATTTCATCTGCAGGGTGATACAGTCAGACAGAAAGTGTATTTGCTATTAGAACAGAGGGGGGAAAGAAAGAAACCAACAAAAACAAAAACATCAGAATAAATTTCATTTGAACTCTTTCTATTCAGCCTGCAAAGAAATGAATTCCTTTTCTGGGTCACGCTTTTCTCTCTCACACCCTCTTCCTCTCTCGTTCGCTCTCTCTCCCTCTCTCTCACACACACACACAAACACACACCCTCACACATGGGTACAGACACGCTTGCTCTCATTCTTTTCTCATATTTTTATCTAGTCAGCAGTTGCAATGTTGAGAATGCTTTCTATTTCTACACCTCCTGAAAAAAAATTGTTATAATGAGCCAGAGCGTGCGTCTCCTCCCTATTAATATTTGATAGACCCTCAAAGATCACATACATTTCGTGAGTGTGTTTGTGTGAGATAACATTAGGAATCACACAAAAAAGTGTGTGTGTGTGTACGTGTGTTATGAAGAGCACACACACTTTTCCTTAAGCTCTGAGATCACGTCAAACACCAGATCAGTTGGACTCCAGCCACTGTCATTCCACTCCACGGAGACGGCCGCATGATTCATCGGTGGCAAGCTGCGGAGTCACTTTTCATCATCCCTTTAATAATGCTAATGCAGCCGCATCGCGCCCCTTTAACGCACGCGTCCCACAATACCAGCTCCTCGTGCTGCACAATGGATTAGCCTGAGACCCCCGAGGGATGGGAATACATTTAGTGAGAAACTGCATCCACCATCACCAACCCCCCCCAACCCCTTCCCCCATGTGCAGGCGAGATGAAATGAAGACGCTGAAGTGGTGAAATGAAATTAAGTGGTAATTTAGAGGAGATGTTAAAGAAAGTATCGTGATGTATTAATTCTTTTTTTTTTCATTCCCAAAGCATCTTTGTCTTCACACTAAGGCTATTAGCATTCCTGTGAGCCTCATCTGCTTGTTAGTCTCCCCTCATTGCTAATGCAGTGCTGGCATTAAGTTAAAAACGTCTCTCCCTAGTTATTGGGTTTTAGGGTCTTCTGTGTGCCCACTGCAGCAGTGATGTCCTTCTAGCCCATTAAAAGCCTCTTTCACGTTATTCTACACCGATCTTGCAGCTCGCAAAGGAGATGGAGGTGTACACGTGATTAATCCAGGCTGCAAGGAAAAGAAATGTAAGAAACACAAGCTACTATTCAAACAGATGAATGAACAGAAGGTTTCGAGAAAGAGGGTTGTTTTGTTTGTTTGTTTGTTTGTTTGTTTGCTTGAGTTTTTTTTGAGTGCAGTCTATTGGCAGAACTAGGCTCACTCTCGCCAGCAGCATGGGTCAGGTTTAGACACTAGCTTGGACTTTAGCTTCTGGTCAAGCGTGAGGGAGTTTAGCGTGTTTTGAAGGGGTGACCAAGATAGGCCTGTCCCAAATCCACACTCTGTCATGGCCTGGAGGGTTTATACACTAGCAGCTCGGCCGGGGTTGTAAATGTCAGTGAGCGCGGTGGACCAGGAGACAAAGCTAGCCAAGTATGAACGCCACACACGGCACAATGCCCTGTTGTGCCAGCTGCTAGCCAAGTTGTAGCATGTGTACACTTCACTACTTAACTAATATTTCTGGCTGGCAGAACATGAGTAAAATCAGACCACAGAATATGAACTGAAAGGAGGAGATTTAGCCCTGAGGAAATTAGCATACGAGCTACTGTAGCTGAACACAACATTTTTTTATTTTTTTAAAAATATTTCCTCGGCATCTCCATTCTCCATTCTCTGCCTGTGTTCTTCCCTTTCCCCTGCGGACCCTGCCAAGTATGCAATATTACACAGGTACAAGTCTTATTAAGTTCCTTCACACATTACCACCCTGTCTATCGCTCTTTCAGTGCTACTCATTCACTATGCAAGGAATAGCGGTTATAGATCCTATTATATTTTCAAAAGGTGCTTCTACTGTATTGAAATTCATCGCTTGATATAATGCTCCCCTTTGTGCGAGTCATCATACAGATACTATTACATTCTGTGTCCTTTGTCTTAAAAGACAGGCCTTATGATTGATAGGAGTAAAAGCAATGCCAAAGATATGGAAACATAATAGCTACATTTCTGATTCTTAGTGTGGCTTTCAATCTCAGGTTGCACCATTTTTGTGCGTCAGGAAAAAAAAGGAAGAAAGAAAAAACTGAAAAAACAGACTCTAATGAAAAGCTCTTAATGACTTCCTCTGTTAGACAAGAGAAACTGTCACAGTAAATAACCAGAACTTTTTCAGCGGCTGGGCTTCAGGAGCCATTCAAGTAGCTGTTTTATTTCCTCAACAGACTCAGTACCAGGATCTACGCTCTTGAAAATAAAGGAGCCAAAAAAAGAGCTCTCTGGGACAATGTCACTACCTTTGGTTCCTTTCATCAAGTCACTTGAAGGTTCTTTAGAAAACCAAAAGTGGATGTTCTTGGGCAGTCTCTAGCCCTTAACATTTTAGTGTTTCCCCCAGTTCCCATCACAATCCAACTGATCCTCTAGTCCTTTCTGAGGTGAAATAAGTGTGTTAGGACAGGAAAAACACTGAAGTATGTGCAGGATTCTTAGGCCAATTTTGGGAACCTGTAGTCTGAGGCACTGCACCTTAATTTTTAGAAGTGTATACATTTAACAGTGTGTCAAGCTGGGTTTATTCCAACACTTTGAAACTACTAACCATGGCACACACAAACGCACCATCATTCAAACCCACACACTATTGAATTAAAGTCACTTTTTCACTTCCTGGAATGCCTTGGGCCTAGCTTGCCTTCCAAGTGCTATGCTCTTGTAGATTCATCAAGCACTCTTTGCTGTTATTTATTATGCTGACATGACAGGCGGTGCAGTGGGAGGGGACAGATTTACATATGACCTTGCTTTATACAATGGTGTTAGTGGGAACTTGTGGATAGTTTTATTGCTGAGAGATGATCGACTTTGTTGACTTTTCCGCTCTGCTAGAGATTTAAAGAAGTATGACAGAAGAGATCAGAAAGCTTAAATCAACTGTGTGTGTGTGTGTGTGTGTGTGTGTGTGTGTAAACGTGTGAAGAAGAAGGATAGAATGAGAGATAGTGTATCTGGAGTAGGATCCTGCTGTTAAGTTCTCCCTGGTGATTTCTCATCCTGTAGATACGCTGAACCCAAGTCAAAGATGAAGCTCCTTAACCCTTCATGCGATGTCCTTAAAGCATGGCATATCCTACAGAATCCTGTCTGTCAGCAAAGCAGTGTGCTATCTGACTGTAGTGGAGACAGCCTGCTGAAAGATGGGCCTTTATTCAACCTGCTCTATCATCCTTTACAGTGCGCTAAACCCCGTGCAGTCGGGGCTGCCTGATGGCATGAAAGTTTGATGCGGAAAATATCCTGTAGGTATTGAATCTTTAATGAAATGGCAGCAGACAGAATTATCAGTGCCCCTCCTCACTCTTCATGCCACGTTCAGTCATTAAGCCCCAACCCCCTCCCCGAACCCCCCCTAGCTAAGGAAGACATTTTCACCCCAACATATCTTCCTCCCTTTTTTCATCTCTCTCTTGTCTTTAGACTCAGAACCAACCATTTGCAGCAACAATCCTCTTATCTCTGAGAAATCGCTTTTATTGCCAGTGATAACAAAAGAACAGTCAATTTGAAATTAATTCTTCTGCACCTTATTTAAAGAAGTTGAGAAAGTATATGGGGTTCGCCTTGTTTCTGTAGAAAGAAGATATTAGGAGATACAAACCTGAAACAGAATCTAAAGTGTCATTGAGTGTCACAATGTAATCGACATGTAATTTTGTAAATGTGTAACTAAAACTAACTATACATACAGTATACTGAAGCAAAGGCACTAACTTCTACCCAGATTCCTTCCACAATTTAGCCATGTTGTTTCCTTCTGCAAGCTAGGTCACCACTTATCACTACTAAGCTGGTAGTTTGAAGACTTGCACGTGCTTCTATGAGTAACATGAATCCCACTGCTCTTTCTTTCCAAACTAGGGAATAATGGAAGAGAACTTTAACTATAAATTGCATTATATCAGTGAACAGATGTCCTCATTTGCTATGCTGAAAGATCATCCTACCATTCGAAGTGAGAGTGAGGTTAAACTCTCTGGGGACCTGGCCAGCGACCCTGGCCTAGGATCAAAGTTAGGATGTCCCAAAAAATGAGCCAACACTTTGATGGTTGTACCATTTAAGAACCCTGAAAGTATGAAGAGCCATGCAATGAAATGAAGAGCAGCAGTGAAGCCCATTAAGTACATTAGAATGAGCCAGTAGAATGAGCTTGGTTGTACTATTAGCAAGCTTACACCAAATAAAAATCCCATGCATTGTAATCCAACACACTGTTGGCTTTCTCATTGGAATATTGTTCAAGGTCTTTTTGGCATTCACAAACGGTCTCCGTATTGGCTCCCTGGCTGCCTATTGCTGATTGATATTTAGAGACGTTTGAGGGACCCAAACTGTTTGAACTGCACCGTTCATAACAGACTCATCAGCCTCCTCGATCAATGTGGATAAATATTTCCCACAAGCCATCAGGTTTAGAAACAGCCCCATGCTCTCAATAAGGGGAGGGTCAAAATCAATCCATTGCGAGAGAGAGAGAGAGGGTGAGAGAGAGACGCTCAAACACATTAGATAACAATACTATTCCAGGGCTCTTTCCAAAGGACCTTGGCAACTAGTCTGCACTTGTGTTTGCACAACACTGGCAGTTAAAGCATGTGACAGACTGAACTAAAGACATATGCTAGTTCTAAATGCAGGCAGAGTGGTAATGCAGTATTTGCGCTGGGAAAATGCCTTTTTGGCTAGATGCATTAGAGGGGGGAATCCCTTCTCTCAGGTTCATTCTACCGCCATCGTAGACGAGGGACACGGGCTCCCACAATTAAATCCCTCTTCCTTTTCTCTCTGTTTATTTTTGGGTGGGAGAGAGACGGATTTAATTGAATCACTTTGTCAAGAAGAATGAGAGTCAAAGGGGGGGAAGAGGCACAGTGAGACGCTTTGATCATGCCGGAGACGCCGGCATAAACCCCCATGTGAAAGTGCATTTAATAAAGCATGCACTTCTTTCTGATGAGCCTGGGCGAGAAACGACAAAACCCGGCGCCCGCCCGACTGCGTTTAATAATGCACTTTTTTCAAGCCTGCTGTTAGCTTAGCTAGCATTAAACGCCATCCTGCCTCAAAGCAGAGGATGTTCCGGTTAAAGGCTCCGCTTCCCTGTCCAGCTCTAGTTTTTGTCGAGAAAAAGAAAGAAAATAGAAAAAGAACTTCAGTGGGGGGAAAAAAAGATGAGTTACTTTCAAACAGCAACACGCAGATATGAAAGATGAGCGTTAATGGGTCCACAGAGATGCATGCATCAACACGGAGGGTAGGGTGTATATATGTGTGGGCGGATGTAAGATTTGAAGGTTTCGCCTGTTAGCAAGAACGACTCTGACTTTGAATTTGAGTGCTACATGCGAAACCTCTTAGCAAGGTGTGAAAACTACAGAAATGCTCAGTGACACACACACTCACATCTGCACAATATTAAGATGGGAACATTATAAATGCTACATGCTCTTATAATCCCACAACTGCTCACTCTTCTGGACTTCTTCATACAGATAAAGCTGCACACAAAGCCCACGGACACTCATGCAAACAAAACTGCAATGCTGCACATACATTTGGGCCTTCCACACACAAACATACACTGTGGCACACAGCAAAGCGGGTGGCCTCAGTGTTTTGTGTCACTCCCTCCCCTGCCGTGCCTCAGGTGAAGTAAAGAGGCTATTGATCATTTAGTTCCAGCCCAGGAGAGCGCTGCAATGACAATGCACCGTGAAGCCAGCCTTGATTTAGCGCTAGCTGCCGCTGCAAGGGGAGGGAGAGGCACATGCTGCCACGTGCCCAATCATTTCTGATAACACAGCACAACCTGTAAATGCTTTATGCAGACAGCAGTGCTGAGACTCATCCGAGACTCATTTGAACAAACTCTGCTCAAAAAACAGTTGCATTCAGAGCCGGAATTCACATCCAATACTTTAGATTAAGCTCCAACGCGAAAATGGGTTTTGTGGTTGACAATTTAGAGCGAGGACATGCTGTAGTTTTCATACTGCCCAGTATTTGTCTGGGGCTGCACAACCCTTATTTATCATGCACAAACTAATCCAATTAGGAGTCTTTTAAGTCAAAGCTGAGAAGAATGCCTGCATCATGAGAAAGCAAAATGGCTGTCCTGAATGCACCACAACCACGGGCGTACCAACTGCAGAGATGTCACACTCAGGCATCAGGAGACACTACAAATGAATGAATTCAGTTCTTTAATCGCTAGCATGGTACCATTCGTACTGAATCTCGCTATCATTTTACATCTAAATTGGTAAATACTTTTATGTGTCATGTCTTTGGTTCCGTCTAATTAAAACACGTCCACCTTTAGCACAACGAACATACAGAACGCAAAGTTTTTTTGGAACTCAATCAGGAGCTTTAATTGGGCCTCAGGAGCGCTTTCATAATTATCTGTTCCCACGTTTGCACATCTAGCACCTGAGGAAAAAACAGCCAAAAATAATATGAAGTATCTTATGTTGCCTGGAGTGTTACATATTTGGCCTCAATTTGGCCCTTGTGCTTAATCTCACTGTTGAAACTTGTGTAAAATATATCTCACAGAATATTTTGTATATCATAGCCCAATTTAGCAAGCCTTAATGAGGGTCCAGTCCCCCAGCAGAAGTGTGGTGGAGCCGAGAACTAACTCACTCCAGAAGTTCACCCCGCTTTGATGAGGTGCAAGACGGAAGAGCGCAAGCAAGCTCGATCGAGCCTTGCGGCTTAATCCTAAGGAAATATGAACCCGACTAATTTTCGCAAGGTTTTAGCTCAATTTCAGCGGGCCCTCGAGGGCCAACACACTCCAGTGTTTGTCAGGGATCTTGAGCAGCCCGCGAGACCCTCTCTCCCTCCGGTTAACTTAATTAGCCTCTCTTGCCCCTCGGCATGCTGGGAATTAAACGTAGTGACTCACCAAGCACTCTTCATCAGGAGTACATGCAGGGTTCTCAGCATACGTGCAACATCCAGGGGTCTGCAGCCTATAGAATGCAGGGCAATGTCATGATCTAAAGCAAGTCGGCACAGACATCAGTTTGTTCAGAAAATTGCAGAGGATAATGACAGGTGCAACGTGGTCACACTTTTTTCAGTGGGCCTAATGCTGTCGATTCAAATTCACATGCCGGTGTTTTCATGTCGATTTGCTAATCAGTAAGTAAATTGTCTCTCTCTGTCTCTCTCTTAATGATTTAAGGCATTATTTCGTTCACCTCATTGTGGTTCAGTGGTAGGGCCCCGGTTCAAATCCATGTTCTAAGTAAATTTTGTTGGGTAGCCTAGTGGTTAGCGAGTTGCCTCTGTGATCAGAAGGGCATGGGTTCAAATCTAAAGAATACTAGTAGCAACACTGAGGTAACCTTGAGCAAGGTACCGTCCCCACACACTACACCCCAATGGTGATTGCCCACTGCTTTACTTGGTGAATGGGTTAAATGCTGAGAAAGAATTTCACACGTATACATGAACAACTAACACCTATGCAAGAGGGAAACAGGGAAATCTTACGGAGAAATCTCGATGTCTGTTACTCATTAGGGCTATGACTAAACTACATTTTGTGTTTATTTTTCATTTTGTTTTTCATACTGTGGTATCAGTATTACAGAGATGAACACATCACCATAAATTCATTATTTATTATTCTAACACATTATTCAAGCTAGAATTACAGTGCAGTTTGAGCAAAAACACTTTGTTTCAAACAGTTCCTTTGAATTATTTACTTCTTTTTGTACAATGTGAGCAGACCTTGCATCTGTGCTCCAATCCCAGTGAAAGCGACTATTGTGATTTTGTATTTATTTATTTATTTTTTGGGGGGGGCAATTTCAGCGAATCAGCCAAACTTCATTGTACGATTCAAACAATCTGGTGCCTCTCTTTTCCTCATATATGTTTATATAGAGATAGAGTTATTCAGGCCTTTCTTTCTTCCCTCCTCATTTCCAGTCCCTCAGTGGTAAGTGGAGCAAAGCACAAACTGGCAGGTTTGCGGGATTTAATTGAAATTGTATTTTGACAAATACGCATTTAATGGTGTAAAATAGGCTATTGTGTGTGTGCGTCTGGGAGCGTGCGATAAGGCGACCAGCTCTGAGCCAATGAGACGCAGTCTAAAGACCGACAGTGAAGAGAGAAAAATAAATAAATAAGCAAATACACACTCGCACGCATGCACACACAAGCACATATTGGAGATTTTAACCCCTGTCTGTCTCTCATAGTCTCTGCCTCCCTCGGCAGCGACAATCCTAGCTGAAGCCCTACCATTTTCTTGCACACGTTGCCTGTTTCACTGTGTCTGTCTGTTGAATGCCTCATACTCCTCTCACCCATCTTTGCCATGTAATCTATGAAATGTAAGTGTTAGTACCTGCTTTGAATAATTTCTCTTCAAAAAGAAGAGAATTTCTCTTCTCTTCTTTTTGGATGAATGTGTGGGGAGAGGCATTAGCTGTTCCTGCAATAAGCTCTACATTCTATGTTTCTAAATGTCATGTGCCTTTCTGTTCCGATTCTGCCAGTTTCGCTGATTTGCCGGCATTGTGGTGGCATGGCTTCGATTTGAACAACATGTCGCTATTCCAGGAGCTACAGGAAAGCTTTGTTTTTGTCAGTTTAAGTGCTAATGTATGTAGATGAGTGTGGGGTGTGTGTGAGAGTGAGAAAAAAGGTTTAGCACCATATTAATACGACCTCCAGCTTTTAATGACTGGCGCTGCTGCTGCTGCTGCTGCTGCTGCTGCTGCTGCTGATGATGATGATGATGATGAGAGAGAGAGAGAGAGAGAGAGAGAAAGAGAGAGAGAGAGAGAGAGAGAGAGAGAGATGGGAAAGCAGAATAAAGCACAAGAAAGAAAAGAAACAAGAGAGATGGAAAAGGAAGGGGGTGTGTGTTGCATTAGGTAATTGGCAGCCACATCACCACCGGAATGAAATTATGCTAGTTAATCTCTCCTCAATTAATCACAGTTGAAGTGGTCTAACCATACACTAATCATTTCCTAAGTACTGTTCGCCATCATAAAGGACCATCTCTCCACCTATTCAGCAGCCTGAAGGATCTCCAGAAGCATTTCATTGACTATATTCCACGTAGGCATTTCTTTCAATCCAAGCGGTTACGGTTAGCGTACATTCGTATAAGCATATCATAATGATCTATTAGAGGCATTATCAAATTAAGCATTAGTCACTGGGTGTAATACATTTTAATACCTTTTTTTAAATGGATTTGGCCCAAAGCTTTCAGTGAAATGTTTTCTGCAAGGCATTTCCAAAATGCAGAGTCACACAGAAGGCCACTCAGGAGGAAAGAACGGAAATGAAAAGGGAAAGAGAGAAAGATACACACACGTCCGTCTCGTGCTCGCTGTACCGGATCAGACATGGCTCTTGTCCCTGTGTTGTGTTGTTTAGCGCTGCGTTGTGTTGTGTTGGGTTGTTTTATGCTGTTGCCCTGGCTCACTGATGCGACGCCACTGAAAGCATATGCAGCTGGATGCTGAACTTACTGAAGCGAACCAGGTCAAAGCTGGCCTCTGCCATCTTGGAATTCTACCAGCATTCTTGTTCCCATTCATCAACGTAGCTCTAACGGGGGGGTGCTACTTTACTCGGCTAAAAACACCCACGGGCTGATGGATGTGTCATTTTCGCAAATAGGATATGGACATTGTCGCTGTCACAAGAAAACCTTGCCTCTGAAATGGTAACGGGTAAAAAACAGTTACCATTAAGGCACGTATGGTTTTATTCCTTATTGGTTGGTCCATCTGTCATGAATTGTCCATGCAATGTACATGTAAAGCTCAGTTTATGGTTTTGAGTGGTTTTGATATAATAGTCAACACCCTCGATTTTAGCATTTCTGTTTTTTGCCATCTGTCGATGGAATTCATCCTTGAATTTCTCACCTTTCCCATTGGTTTCAATGTGAGGGTGTGTGTGTGTGTATGTGTGCCCAAGTATGTGCAGTTCAGTGTAAGAGTTTGTCTGAGAGAATGTGTGGGTAGGGGACTTTGATGCTCGTTTCTCTTTAGCATGCCGCTAGGCTTCTACACTTATCCGAGGATGAAGAGCGAGAGACTAGCACATCATTCGGCCAGTAATGAGTTCTCCGACTGGGCCCAGTACAAGCCAATCAAACTGACTCATCACATAAGAGACAAGAGAATGTCTTTCTTCCAACACCTCTCTCTCTCTCTCTCTCTCTCTCTCTCTCTCTCTCTCTCTCTCATATCAAACGACCTTGTCTGAAGGCTAGGTTAAAAGATCCAGTAAATATTACCCCCCGCACTTACAGTAATCCTTGTGACACAGCATGTAGCCTACATTAAGCTCTTGTTTTCTCCTCATGATTTTTCCTCCTCACCATTCCTGAGAACTGTTGGAGGCTTAATGTTTGTGGCTATGCTGCAGAACACAGTTATATAAGAAGGGTGTGTTCCCTGTGTTTTCTTTGTGCCTGAAAAGGACAAGCCGTGCTTTTTTTTCCAGTGGCAAATAAATGAGAAACACGTGAAGTGTCCCAAGACTTAGGCGAGTTAATGAACTGTTAAAGAGAGAAGTTTTTAGCCTGGTAAGAGGAAGAGTGTGATGTGCATTAGAATTTTTAAGGGAGAAAGAAAGGCACACAGTGAGAATGTGGGTGTGAGAGATAAAGGAGTTGATGCTGGAAGAGTCAAACAAGCTTTTTATTGTGAACGTGGAATGCGAGGAGCATGTGAAACTGTTGGTCTTTAATGGCACTTAAAGAAGTGCGTCTGCGCTTATTTTATTAGCTTGATTTTTGGAGCCAGAGGAGACTTATTGTGAGAGTGTGTGTGTGTGTGTGTGTGTGTGTGTGTGTGTGTGTTTGTTTGTTCATGTGTGTTTAAAGTACTGGCTTTATTGGAAAAGCAGAGAAAAACAAGAGGCACTAACAATGGGTGCTTTAATGCTGACAGGTGA
This sequence comes from Hemigrammopetersius urotaenia, assembly GCA_037974485.1. Taxonomy (NCBI): domain Eukaryota; kingdom Metazoa; phylum Chordata; class Actinopteri; order Characiformes; family Alestidae; genus Hemigrammopetersius; species Hemigrammopetersius urotaenia. Next base: position 9,834,250 of record JBBPDC010000011.1, on the reverse strand, counting down.
AAGCCATTTCTTTATGGTTACGGAGGTTAAGATTTGGGTTATGTTCAGAGTTATAATATAGTCTTTACTGAAGGCCCAGTATTCATAAAACAACATGACATCTATATAAGCCTTTCATGACAACTGACAAACATTTGTGCAGGCATATTCCAACAAGGGCTTGTTCTCATAACACTTGCTGAGATAAGATCCCATGGAAATAGACAAAAGCGTTCTTTATAATAACTGACGTTTGCTGGAAAAAGCCTTAGTTACGTTTACATTTATCAGACGCTTTTATCCAAAGCGACTTTCATTCTCTAACTACAGGGGACAGTCTCCCTGGAGCAACTTGGGGTTAAGGGTCTTGCTCAGGGACCCAGTGGTGGTGCTGAAAGTAGGATTCGAACCCACAACCTCATGGTCCGGAGGCAAGTATCCTACCCACTGAGCTACCTCCACCCCCTTATGCAGTTTTATATCAGCTGTCATGAAAGACAAAGTCTGCTGAGCTTATAATTGGTTCCTTTACTCTATTATGTTATATTATTATAGACTATGACTATTATACATAGTCTTAGTATGTCGTGCATTTGAAACATGTTTATGTCCTGATGCTGTATGAAAGCATGTATGTTTGTATGTAGGTATATGTGTGTGTGTGTGTGTGTGTGTGTGTGTGTGTGTGTGTATGTGTGTCCTTGGGGTGGTCGTACTGTTTGTAATGTACCTGCTTCAGCCACATTCAGGTCTTTCTATGCTGTCTAGACCTCCCAGTTCCTGTTATGGATTTTCATGGATTTTTTTTTTATTATTTCTATTAAATTTATGGGAATTTACAAGCTTTCTTGAAACGTTTAATATTTATTACATAAACATATATATACACACACACTGCTCAAAAAAATAAAGGGAACACTTAAACGACACAATGTAACTTCAAGTCAATCACACGGACGCAACACTGACTTACATTTGCCTCCTAAGTGGACAGTTTGATTTCACAGACGTGTGATTGACTTGAAGTTACATTGTGTGGTTTAAGTGTGCCCTTTATTTATATATATATATATATATATATATTGTCTTCCTTTTCACAGCCTGTGATACTTGATAGGCAGACATTTGCATGACACCACCCATAGCAGCATTAGGGATCAGTAAAGCAAGTCTGGGGTAAAACCGGAATGGGGGGGATTTTATATAAATCAAATACCCAAATGTATATAAAAGAATATAATCCTAATTCTTGATATTATTAAGAAGTTTGATGTAACAGTGAGATCATGGACCCGTGCTCTGTTGAAAGCAACCTAGAAGAAGAAGCCAACTGTCTCGGCAGCCTACACTAATGTTCTTTTAAGTTTGTCCAAGTTGGGAAATGATCTCACGACCACAAATGTGAAATGTTTGATGAATTATACGTTTAAAAGAACCTGTTTTTTTTTAATTCAATAAAACTCCTGACATGAACTGAGAGGTCTAGTTGAGTTGGCATCCAATGACCCTTTTTTTAGTCCTCTCTTTCAACGCCCTCCACCCCCACCACCACACACACAGAGGCTAGACAGAAGGGTCAGCATCTCTCTGTAAGGTCTGCAGACCCTTCTTTCCTGTCTAGTCGCTGAAGACAGACATGCTCACACATACACATGCCTTCATAAGACCACACAGTACTTTTTTAACTTTTAGTAAGACCAGGGGCACAAGTTCACACACACACGCACACACAAACACACAAACATTACAAATCTGTCTGTCAATCACTGCTGGTCTCTGGCCCACATTCAGCCTCCAGTGCTCTGTCACCAGCCTCACAACAGCAGGGAGCCAACTGCGCCAAAGAATCCACTTTTGTCCGTATGTAATTAACTCACAGAATAGCTCCGAGCCATCTCTTCCGCTGCCCCCCATCCCTTATGCCTCGTTCTCAATCCCTTCGTCGGGGAGAAGTGGATGCCTCTTTTGAGTGTATTCAAAGGGCCTGGCTAAGGAAAATGGCACACATTATGTGCTGAGCCCCTGTTGGCAGAAAAGCCCACTATGTGCTGTGACAGTTAGCGCGCTGCGGATCCGCTAGCATTTCCGGCATCTCTGCGGCCCAGCTCCATGCACCCTGCCCCCCGGGTGCTGGCCAAGGCACAGCCACGATGTTCAAGGCCCCCATCGCCTGACTGCTAGGAGCCTGTAGTCTGAAAAAAACGTCTGGGGGTCAGATTTAGGGTCAGTGGGATTTGGAAACCCCAAAGAGAAAAGAAAGTGCCAGGCTCCGTGGGGGATTTGGAAGCTTTAAATGTGTGTATTCCTCAATGGAATGACCTTTTACTGTTATTCTGTGTGTGTGTGTGTGTGTGTGTGTGTGTGTGTGTGTGTGTGTGTGTGTGTGTGTGTGTGTGTGTTTTTGTGCT
>JBBPDC010000011.1:9803002-9816177 GCA_037974485.1 Hemigrammopetersius urotaenia | reverse complement strand
AATGATATTTTGTATGAACTGTTTGGATATATATATATATATATATATATATATATATATATATTTATATATATATTTAGGGTGGCTATATATATAAATAACAAATAGTTCTACACATTTGTGCACTCAACAATTCTAAAAGCAAGTTAAGCAATTTGCAATTAAAGCAATTTGAAAGAAGCAATTTCTTGGTACAATTTGGTAGAATTTAGCATTTTTTTCTTTCTAGTTATTATTAGAACTCTTTGTAAAATATTCTTAAATCACATAAGAGTGGAAGACATGTTTCATGATTTGCTTGTATAATATAACTTTGTATAATACAAAATCAAATAAGCCAAATGTGGCCATATGTGAATTTGCTAAATAGCTGAAATTCATCTCTTCTTATCAGAAAGTTTGAAATCACTAAACACACTAATCACTAATCAAGTCTTGAAGCATTCAACCCTATATGCAACAGATTTTAACCAAAGGGCAGGTGTTTTGTGAAGAAGATTGATGCAAACATTCACAAATGTAGCTAAAGAGTAAACAGAGTGATCTCTTCCTGAGGCAAGGCTCCTATTTTCATGGAATATTGTTTCTCAAGGGACACTCCAAAACAGTGCTTTATAAATGAATACGGTTCAGTAGAATAACACATACAAGCAGTTCAGTAGAAGAAGGTTATGAAGAGTTTTCATTTCCACTCTTAATTCTTTGTCTTGACAAATTCAGAGGCAATGCATTGCATACTTTAGATCCATACATACGCATGACAAATGTTTGCGCTAACACACAGCCCATTTCATACATGACCCCACCTTGTCAAAGAACCATGAATGATTGCACTATTCGAGTACCATTACATACATGGTCCATTTTTCTCTTAGTGCCTGAATTTCTAAGTTGTAAAATTGAATCCCAGAGTCAAGTCAAGTCAATTGAATTCATGTAGTGTTGATGTTGTTCACAAAGCAGCTTTGCAGAATCAGGGTCTTAGCCCCTAGTAAGCAAGTCAAGGGTGACAGAGGCAAGGAAACCTCCCTAAAGCTGAAGGAAGAAACCTAAGGAGGAAGCAAGACTCGGTGCCTCCTCTGGTTGGCACTGAAAAGTAAGGGAGAATAAAAGAATAACTCTATGGAGATGACTGGCAATTAGAGGCACAAGTGTGCAGACTTCATCACGGATGAGTGGTCGAGCCTATAGTTATAGCAAAGTAGGATCAGTTGGAGTCTGTGGCTGCAGAGACTGTGAGACTATGTAAGTAATAGTCTGGTTAGAGGATGAGCAGCACTTGCAGGCATCTCTAGCTAGTAAAAGTAGGAGCATGTTTCTGTTGAAATCTGAGTGTGAATGGCATAATTTTGAGGGCATTAGAGATAAACCAAGTAAACTAAAAGTCTCTTGGTCACAGCCTTAATGATTCTCTATGTAAAATTTCTATTTGGAGGCTGTTCTCAATACCTTGAAGATCAATGGTGCTTATCTATGCAGGAGGACAGCCCCCAAAAGTTTCCATGGCCAAATGTGTTACCCACTCAAAAATGCACTGCATGCGTGCCTTACTGAAGGCCAGACTGGAGGCTGTATTATAGGACTGACAGATCATCATTATACACTTTTAAAAAAAAGGGTTCTTTGCTTGAGGCCAAAGAAAAAACTTATTTCCCAAAGGAACCGTTCAATGGATGGTTCTTTAGGTAACCATTTTTAATGAGATCTGCTGAATAACGTAAAGGTTCTTGGAAGAACCAATACTTTTGTAAGGAACCCTAACTTTATGTGTTTTTCATCATTTTAAATGCTCTAGCCACTCACAGATGCACAAAAAAGAAGTTTAGGAAAATAAAACGGTCCTTCTTTGGCATCACTTAAAGAACCTTTTGTGATTCAACCCTATGGCTGGTTATATCCATGGGTCAGCACCTGGAAACTAAAGTGAAAGTGAAAAGCGAAAGTGAAAATCTGGTCATACGTGAACACACCACAGCACACAGTGTGAACAGCACGAAATACGTTCTCTGCATTTAACCCATTCACAGAGTGAAGCAGGGGGCAGCTACGAACACAGCACCCGGGGAGCAGTGTGTGCGGACGGTACCGTGCTCAGGGTACCTCAGAGGTGCCTAGCAGTCTTGGGAATCTAACCCGCGACTTCTTGATCACAGGGCGAATGCCTTAACCACTAAGCACTGGTAAAGCACCGCGACTTAATTTAAGAATACATTTGTATTTTGTTTTATAGTTGTTGTAATACAATAGAAATGTGTGGAGATTTCAATTTATGAACTATGAACTATGAACTAACACGCTGCTAACATTCGCATTCATTGATTTCTTTTATGTGCAATATGCTGGAATATAGACATGCAAAAGAAACTAAACATTTACAGGTAGCTGTGGTTTTTAAGGATTTTAGCACATATTAACAATGACAAAATTATAATAATTCTAAAAAGTATTCATCTGAAAAAGTGGATTAGTTTACGCGAACTGTTGAAAAATATGCAACCCAAAGTTTCTTGGTGAACTTAGTGGATGAATTAATTCATTTTTGTCACATTGCACAGTCCTGATTTTAATCCATACACAAAACTTCAAGAACAGGCTATTCATAAAAGAGGCCACAGTAAATGGTATGGGACACTACTAAGTATTACTATTTAATTTTGTATCTAACAAAACATCCACCGAGAGCATCCAAACCTGTAAGAGCACATCCATTTTTATGAAAGGAAAGGAAGACTACATGCCCTGTCCACAGTTCCTGTCCAGCCCCACCGGGGTTGCAAACACATGCATTCTCCTTGTTCACAGTGTTTTATCACAGATTGATTCCTCAGCTCACTTACTAATCTTAGGCTTGCCTATAGAGGATGTAAAGATCAAGTCTTTAAAGGTGGGCTTTTCAGATGAAGATTAAGCCTAATCTAAGATTAGTTTCATGGGTCAATGAGGACCCTTTCCATAGAAGTCCATTTTATTTCATGTCTAAGTTTAAAATGCAGAAATACAGCTTTTGGTCTACTGCTCAGCATTTCTAGGCCTGTGTATGCATAACATTGGTAAAACCTTGTAAACTTGTAATGACATTTCCGATCCACAAGAATGTGCGATGACAGATACATGCACAGTTGTTTATGTATCTTCTTTGTGTACAACTGGTTACCTGATTAATGTCCAGGAGGGAGTTTCACTGCTTTCACATTATGGGGTCACGTGATCATGTGTATGTGGGTGTCTGGTGTAGAACCAATACGTGCTGCAAGTGCCCTATTAATCACTCCTATTGGATAATGACCTGTGACATACAGTTTCCATGGAGATGGAGACTGAGGGTAGGTCTGTGTGTGTGTGTGTGTGTGTGTGTGTGTGTGTGTGTGTGTGTGTGTGTGTGAGAGTGTGCACACATGTGGAGAGAGAGTGCAAAGAGAGAAACAGAGAAAGGCAGGTTGCCATAGTGTCCAGAGTGGGTCAGGTAGGTCACTGGTTATTACAGACAAGTGCTGTTCTCCCTCTGGATAGATTACCAGCTGCTGTCCGAGAGGCAGCGAAATTGAAGTAGGGACAGAGTGACCACCTACAGATGTCCTGCAATATTTAACATTATTAACACTCTTTATCCTTCTTGTCTTTTCACTGATCACTGAGCTCAAACCCTTCTACTAGAATCACAAAATGACAAATTCGAGTTTCTCAGATTATGTCTCATTCTGGGCCACACTGAATACTGACTGGAGCTTTTTCCATTAAAAGAAAAGTGTAGTCCCTGACAAGGCTTAATCTCTGTCCAGGACCCCGGTTTACAGTGTGCTAAAGCAGACAGTCATTAGTGCTGAGTAAAGTGTGTTAAAGCAGATAACACAAAATGTGTGTTGTTTAACACCACCTTTTTTGAGAGTATAATATTTGGTCAGTCAGACTGAATAACAGATTTAACTAGACCCAGGAATCTAGAAAACGATGGCAAATAATGATTCATTCATTCGTTTTCTGTAATTGTCTAATTCTTACAGGGGTTGCGGGAGCCCGGAACCTATCCTAGGGTCCACGGGCAAAATTTTAGAATCTTTAGAACAACAAAACTTTCAGTGAAATTTTGAAAGTGAATAATCTGGGAAAAAAATGAAGAAACATCATGAAGTTTAAAGAACCTTTATATTCACAATTTAGTAGAATTATGAATGAGTTTACATTTTGAAAGACACCAAAAATTCTTCTACTGTTATAGGTAATGTGATATGACATAAATGAATTACCAATATCAACTCAGTAATGTTTCAAAAACTGAAGGTAAACTTATGAGTTGACTTACTGACTGCTCTGTTTCCTTTTTATCACAGCCTATTATTCTATATTGCATTATTCTACACTTACTGGCAGCTGCACTAACAGGTTACAATGTAACAGAATTGATTTTATAAAATAATTTCCATTAGAGGTTTGGAGCTCCGCCACTGATGAACTCTCAGAACCGTCGGATACTGGCTCACAGTGATGCATGTGGATCTCTCGCACAGGATCCTGGCTGTGTTCGGAGGTGGCAGAGGGTTACTGGTCTGCTGCATCCATTTCCACCTCACCGCACCGCTCTGCCTTCATCACTGTCACTGCACGACGGTGACATCCCATTAACAGCAGAATGCTGCAGCTTTTTAAAACCGAGTGTAAATCATCACAGGTTACACAGATAACAGAGAAAAAATGCATTAAATATTTTATTTGCATAAAGTGCTGGGCGGTTAATTAACACTTGCTAAATTCTGTCATTCCTCCATGGCGGCCTCACCTTAATTCAACCAAACATCTCAGAACAGAACTGCTAAAATATCCTACTCCTAAAATAAACATGTATGCTTTATTGTCAACATTAAAGTTGGATAACACTGGGTAACGCTGTCTGTTTCATTGCAATTTTAGTCAAGTTTTGTACACTGATTCAAAAAATCACATCAGCTTTATTTCTACCTTCAATGGTTCTAGAGACTAACTAAATGTTATTTTTTCATTATAAAGTTGTTGAAAAACTACTTTTATTTTGCGTGAGAGTTGGCAACCCTGTTATCTACATGTACAACAAACAAACAACATATTAATATGTTGCAAAAAGTTATAAGTATAACAAAAGACCATGTCAACCGAGCCACCAAGATTATTTTTTTTGTAGAAGATTTTTGGGGTTTTTTTGTCAAGATTGTTGAAGAAACTCTACAAAATGTCATGAAATTTTTTTGTTGTCTGGTGTAATTGTCAGAGTCGAAGGCGCGAGCCCACGACTCTGATTTACCTCGGAGTTTGCAGGAACGGACCGACAGCCAGGATTCCATGCTCGTGTGATTTTATTAAATAAAACAAAAGAATAAACAAGATAAGTCAAGATAACTAGGACGTGGCTACACAGGATCAGGACACAGGGAAAACGAGGCAATGGACACATGAGGACTAACTAACAGAAACAGGCTTAAATACACAACATAACCAGGGGAAACACAAGACAGCTGTGGACTAAAGGGCACGTAAACAGAAAACTGCTGAAAACAGAAGACACGTGACAAAGGAACAGAACCAGAACAGACATGTCAAAATAAGAGTCTATAAGCACACAGAACAGAAACATAACCAAAACAACAGAAAAGCAGCGGACCACAACGGCCACTGACCAAACCGTGACAGTAATCCCCAAATAAAAAATGGAATTGTCTTTGGTGGTAAGAGTTAACTAGCAGTGGTAGACCTTTAGTTTCCTATTTTTAAAAACGAAGCTTAGACAGCAAAAGCAAACCAGTTTCCAGTGCCTCATCTTTCCTGCCTGTGTGGTCAACTGCTATAAAATGTCAGAATATATTATGTATAAAGGCTTTATATTAATAAATGAAGTTAGCTAGTGACATACTTAAATACAGCGTAGGCATGAACTAGTGATAAAACATCCGATTTGCTGTATCTGTATCATTAAAATGTCCTTTAAACTGAAACAAGTAATGTGGTTGGTTTAATATTTCAAGTGTTCAACAGAGTCTGTGTTTTACATTCTGTTAATGTATGAAGTCTAGTTACACATTTTGAGACATTTTAATAAACTGACTTTCAATAGCTACTTCCATCTGTGGTGTTATCCCTTACATTATATGTACCACTTCTAAAAATAACTCATTATGCACAGTTCAGCTCTTCTTTAGCTCCTGTAAAAACGTCCTTTACACACAGCATTTATACTTGGTCATTATACATATTGGCAGAATTATCATTAATGCTGGGAACTTGTCCCCACCACATTTTTGTGGCATATTTCATACCCATTTGTGAGTGATGGGAGAGACCCCCCACAGATATCATGGCATCTTCCACTCCACAAACCACAACCGACAACCCCCAACCCCCCTGGGAAAGAAGTAGACCCCCCATGCCCCCTCACCAAATACAAGGACACCATCCTGATTAGTCAAATCAAACTGATGCTTCTGCACATTGAATAAAATGTATGCCACCAATGGAAAGCTTCACATTACAAATTATGTACTTTACAGCGAGTATATTTTACAACTACAGATAATTAACAACTCATTGCTTATTAATCAAAGGGAAGGGTATATTGGGTGTCATTTAAAGCTCAGAAAAGCTGTTTATTTTCATTTCCTTTGGAAAGATATGTTAAGTCTGTCACTGAAGCCTGTTGGCTCCCTTAGATGGGGGTCATTTGTAATACATAGCCAAAAGGATTTTTTCCCCTAGTACTGTACATCTAATCCAGGAACCGTCATCTTACAGAGTGCAATCAAGAGGCATACAAGTTTTCACGGGGCTTTGCTAAGCTAAAGTACTGTGCATAGCATTTCAGCATGACTAAACAATACAGCAGGAGATGATTTTTTAAAAATATGGGACCGGAAGATCCACCAATGGGAGCTGTAATATTTATTTATGATGATAAAGTAAAGCCACTCAGTAGTAGCGGCAGCATCTTGAAAGGCAGCTTAGCATTCATGGGAGAGGATTTGAAATGCAGCACTTTTCTAACAAGCCCCCGGAGTGGAGTCTCGCTAGGAATGTTTTACTTTCAGCATGGCCACCAGGGGATCAAATGAGATTGGCTACATTTAGCTTTTAGCCAATGTCTGAAGAATGATCCGAATGCCAGTGTCTACATAACTGTAAGAGATATATGCCGCTTGACCTTGTTGACGAGTCAGAGTGAAGATGAGATTCAAATCTCTGCCTGTGCTCTTTTATTTTTCCCTTTTCTTGTCAGGGAGAGATCGTTCTCTTTCCTTCTCGCCACAGTGCTTGGTCTTTCACTTTTTGTCATGCACATTCTGGGTCTTACCTCCCTTGATTTCCCATTCTCTCTCTCACTCCCTCTCTCTCTCTCTCTCTCTCTCTCACTCCCTCACTCCCTCTCTCTCTCTCTCACTCCCTCTCTCCCTCCCTCTCTCTCCCTCTCTCCCTCTATGTAGGGACTTCATAGATTCAGTCCACAGTTTGATTCTGAGCTGCAGCTGAGCTTAAGAGACCTAAGAGCATGGCAGAACCTCAAAATATGCTGGTATTTCACTACACAGCACACGCACACATGCACACACACACGCACACACCCACAAGTCAAAAGCCTGTGGTTTACCTCACTCCATAGGTGCAATGAGCCTAGACAGTTGCCGAGTTGTGCTGAGCCTTTCTGACACTTGCTTCTGCATATAAACAGTTCAAAACAGCTCATACAGTGACAACACACATACACACACACACACACACACACAGCAAAAGCTACTTCTTCCAAAATCTGCACATTTCTCACATTCTCCCTCTCGCCTATAATCTACCCTGAAAAAGCAGTGAATCTACTTAATTCAAATGTGTACATTATTTATAAAATATTTTTTCACCCTAAATATGTCATTCAAGGGTTCTTTAGTGAAGGCGATGGTTCTTTTAAAGAAGCATCTGAATGAGATCTGAAATCTTTAAAGCGGCACCTGAATGCCAAAAATTATTACTTTTTTAAAGGCTTCTTTTCTACAGTGGAAAACCTGTTGTAAACGCTTCCTTTAAAATTAGTCTATATAGCCCCTAATAAGGGGTCTACTACTGTTAGATGTCAAAGAATGAATTTTTGGAACTATGTATATCCAAATCATGCTAACTGTGCCAAAATCTGTGATTGATATTTTTGTGATTTTTGTTTTATTCTAATTTAATACTGCATTTAAGCGCATTTTAAGCTACTACTGCATTTTCACAACAACATGCCAAATTGCTTGTTTTGACAGCTGATGGTACTGATAGGGTGTTCAAAAAACACAAACAAAGCCACCAGATATGAATCTAAATACACATCTTTAAATGTATTCTTTCCCAACATATATATTCCCAATTCAGTCCTTTCAACTCTTATGTGTGTTGTATGACTGTGGTCAGATGGTCTATGGTCTCAGCAGTCTGAATGGTTGCTTTTCATTACATTTGCATAAAGTCCACCCATAATGACAGAGCATATATTTATATGTACAATACCGGTCAAAACTTTTAGAACACCCACATTTTTCAAGCAAATTCAAGCAGTTCAAGTGCAGGGAATTGCTTCAAATGGTACAAAGGTGAACAAAAAGTACGGTTCCCAAAAGTGGGAAATAAGGTACATTTCAGAATTATTCAAAAAGGCCCTTTTCAGAGAACAAGAAATTGCTTAACAGCATGAAGCTGGTCTGCAGCAATAGAGATTCATCAATCCTAACAGGTGTCTCGACTTTTCCTGAATTCTAACAACCCCCTCGGTTGGCATAAAGTAGTGTAGGAACACACTGTGATACCATACCCTCATGAGAATTATTTGAACATTATTGTACTACAGAAACAATAGAAGAGAAACAGACCATCATGACACTTAAAAGTGTAGTTCTGTTGTCCTACAGAGAAATTGTAAAGAAAGTTGAGAACTGCAGGTTTGACAGATCCGAGTTGCAGCAAGAGAGCCATTGTTAAGACGTCAGAATAATAAGAAGAGGCTTGTCTGAGCCATGAAACCCTGGAAGAAGGTGTCATGGACTGATGAACCAAAATTTAAGGTCTTTGTTTCATCACGCAGGATTTTTGTACGCTGTTGAGTAGCCAAAAGAATGGTTCATCAGCTGTCAAACATGGAGGAGGAAGTGGATCTAGGGTCTGTGACTTGTACACTGTGAGAGGCACCCTGTGTCATGCTGGGTCTGGCTTGGCCACGCCCACAAAGAAGCCCATCACACGAGCATTAGGAGGTACACAGCTCTGGGCACGGGTAGGTATGTCTGAGAGTGCTGTGTGTGTGTGGTCGTGCGGTACCTAGGCAACCCAGGTGCTGAGTGTGAGGGTCATTAGCGCTTGGCTGGGTTGCTAGGTGCCGAACGACAGGTCCACCTGTCTTGTGTGAATCTTGAATGTCCTAATTATTGTCTCTGTTGTGCGAGTGGTGGGTTGTGTGAGTGTGGTGGTATAAATGCGGAACCTCAGCGTCAGTGCGTTGTCGCCAGTTTAGTTCAGGGGAAGCCTCCCTGAACAAGAATAAGCTGTAGTGATACTCTGGGTCATGAGCACTGCTGTGAGAGGAAAATACTGTATCTAAGCTCTGGGTTGGGAATGCAGGGCAGAGTGAATGCGTGCAGACTGTGTGTGTGGTCTCCACACTCTTCTCCCACCTCCTACAGATATAAACCCGAGTTCCAACCTGGCAGAAAGTACTCCACGAAGCATGCAGAGAAACTGTATCAAGGTCCACGAAGGCAGTGGGTGTGCAAGAGAACAGGATAGGGCAGGAAGGTCCACCAGCACAAAACATTTGAGTTTGTATTACAGGCTTATAGCGGACAGACAAGCCTCCGGTGAAAGAAGGGGACGCTCGCGACCAGAGTAATGTTTTGTATGTGTGTTTTGTGTTAACCTGCATGGCTGAGAGAAATCTGATTAAAGACAGTTTTGTTAAACCTTCCTACTGTTCCTACTAGTGCTTCCTTCCTGCCTGTGAACGTGACACCCTGAACCAAAACAGCTACCACAGCATTCTGCAGTGCCACGCAGTACCCTCTGTTATGCACCTAGTTGGTCAGGGGTTCATCGTACAGTAAGAAAATAGCAAAGAACATAAGTCCAAGCAATGTCAGGACTACCTTAGGAATATAGAATAAGATGGTAAGCTTGAAAACATGGAGTGGTCACCATAGTCTACAAACCCCATGGAGCTGCTTTGGGATGAACTGGACAGAAGAGTGAAAGCAAAACAACCTGCAAGTGTCACAGATTTATGAAAACTTCTGCAGCAGAGCTGGGAGGAACATTCACATTTGATTTCCATTGTAGAAAGAATGCCACGAGTGTGTTCAGCTGTTATATCGGAGAAAGGTGGCTGCTTTGGTTAGTCAGAGGTTTGTAATACATTTTGGTTTATACGTGGACTCCATGATTTCTTTATTAAATCCAACTGTTTATTTGTTCTATGCTTTCATTTCAGAATACAAAGAGACACTGAACTGCTTGAATTTCAATAGAAAACTGGAAAACTTCTAAAACCTTTGACTGTTAGTGTGTGTATGTATATATTAATTAACATTTAAAATCTTGCTTCATGTTTTTGGAAAGAAACCAAAAAAAAAAAGACAAGCCATCACTTTGCATGACATTACTGTGCCACAGCCAGGCAGCTTAAAATCTGCACATCTACCTCAACCCTATTACTGCTTAAGTGTAAATTTAAAGCATGTAGTTCTATGGCTCATATGAAAATAGTGAGGAATTAGTGGATTTTGGAAAGGAGATAGGGCTGCAGAGATGAATCTGGAGGAATGGTCTTTAGGGAACAAGCCTTCCACTTTATCCCTTTAATTACACTATTGGATCCAGTATAAGGATCAATTAATTGAAGTGGCTCTGTGCACACTGGATTAGGCTGCTTGAGGATCATAGAGAGCCATAAAGCAGATAATATGAGCGCTTGAGTGTCTCAGGGGAAGAGTGCACACATACGCCTGTGCGCGCACACACACACACACACACACTCACACACACACACACACACACACACACACTAACTCTCACACTCACAAACACACACACACACACACTCTAACTCTCACACTCACAAACACACACATAAACACACCCGCACACACACAGTCACACATGCACAGACACACTAACTCTCACACACACACACACACATACACACACACCTTCTAATTCTAATGTTAGTTGGGAGTGTATTCAACACAGTAGCAGTGTTATGCATGAGGCCAGTGAGGTTGCTATGTGGCTAACAGTGAGAGTTAGGCTGTGTTTAAGAAAGCAATAAGCAAGAGAGTGTATCAGAGAATGTACCACGTTTAATGGATGTTAGACACGACGAAAAGATTGTATTGTAAAATCGCTGTAAATAAACCTTTATTACACCACTAATCTGCTATCACTCTAAATCTTACACACAACACTGTCAGTGTTACAGTTTGTTTCAATAAAGTTGTTGTTGCATTATTGTTTATTCTCTATTTTTTGATTTTCTTATTTTATGGTCTTTTATTGCACCGAACATGTTAATTATGGCAAAATTTCCCTCAAGATAAATAAAGTTCTTTCTTATCTTACATTAATATACAGCCTTGATTGTCTTCTAAACGGTCGCTTGTTTACAATAGGCTTTGGTTGCCATGCAGCAAAGCTGTTGAAGAGCTTTCCATGAATGACACAATGTTTTTGAGAACTTGCTGCATTAATGCAGAAATCAATTGATGTTTGTGTATAAAATATACTGCAATCCTTTGAAGGTGTATTAACCATCCATCCATTCTTTAGCTGAGCTGCTCATCCTTAACCAGGATTGTAGGGTCGCTGGAGCCTATCCCAGTATTCATAGGGTGAAAAGTATTCATAGGGTGAAAAACTACAGCTCACCAATCCATCACAGGGCAGATACACACACTCACACAGTCACACTTAGGGGCAATTTAGCAGCTCTAATTCAGCTGACGTGCATGTCTTTCGACTGTAGGAGTAAGCTGGAGCACCCAGCAGAAACCCACACAGACACTGGGAGAGCAGGAAGACTCAGTTTGCAAGAGGATGCTTCCTCTGGTTCATTTCAGAGGGTTTTAATGCTATGGCTGATTGGTGTAATGAATTCCAATACACAATAAGAACCATAAAGCAGAATTATTACCTTTCACACAGTGTTAATAAAAAAATGTATTAAAAAAATTATAAGCTTCATAAAAAGAGATTTCATGCCAACGCTGTTGTACTGGAACCCATTAAGGTCAAGTGTACCTCATGAAGTGGCTGGTGAGTGTGTAGCTCTCCTTAAATTTGTCCTTACTGCAACACAAGGACTTTACTGCGTCACTTGAAGCTATTGTGGTATTGTGATGTTATGGAAACGACATTCTTGTTAAAAGTGCAGATAAAGGTTTGTATTATTAGCTTTTTGCATCTATTGTACATGAATTCATCAATAATCTTATTTTCAAATGCACAGTTTCTAAGCTGTATGGTAATGACACACAATAAATACGCCATAAGAAAAGAGGAGCTTTACCTTGTATTTCTTGATCTTGAAGGTCAAATAGTGTGGGCAGACCAGTCTGGTGTTTATGTGCATCCGTCGCTTCCATTTCAATAAAAACAAGGTTTATTGGACTTTTACTTTGACGTTTGTTCAGTGTTGTAGTAAAGACTCCTATCTGGAAGAAAAAAAAGGATTTAAAAAAATAATAGTGAACCAAAAAAATAAAAATAAATAAATAAATAAATAAATAAATATGTAATGGTACATGTATTTGTACTAAACCGTCACGGGTACAGGGGTCACGGTTCGGTACATGATCAGTGTCTCCGAAACCGCGAACTTGCGCACTTTCAGTGCGCTATTTTAGGGCGTAGTGCGCTCACACTGAAAACCAAGCTAAAACTCCAGAAAACCCCAGTGCAGAACGACGCACACTATGCGCACTAAACGGGTACCATTTTGACCACGTAGCGGAGGGGGCGGGACTTTCAACGTGTTTTCGAGTTGGATAATGGCGGCACTGACCCACAGCAGTGCGCACTACAGAAGGCAGTGCGGAGTGCGCACTACGCACTAAATCTCAGTGCACTGACGGTAGTGCGCGATTTCGGACACACCAGAGGTTTTTCAGAGAATACACGGAACGTATATATACACATATATATATACGCAT
>JBBPDC010000011.1:9772439-9798437 GCA_037974485.1 Hemigrammopetersius urotaenia | reverse complement strand
AGAAAGACAGAGAGAGAGAGAGAGAGAGAGAGAGAGAGAGAGAGAGAGAGAGAGTGAGAGAGAGAGATAGAGAGAGAGAGAGAGAGAGAGAGGGAGAGAGGGAGAGAGAGAGAGAGTAGCCTAGGGAAGAGCTAGGTGTATATTGCTCTCGGTCAGCACTTTTGCTTGAGTTAAAGGTTTATTTGTCATCTGCATTGGTGGCTGTGATCAGTCTGAAAGGTCAGCAGTCTATCACATTCTCTTATATCTCTTCCCTCATATTGACACTGTGACTGTCCATAGCCTCTCTCTTCCAGCAGGAACCACACCAGCAGCCATGCTTTATAGATCTGAAACATGAGCTAATCTTCTCTCAAATATTATTGATAAGTCTTTTCCTATGAACAGTACACTGACATTTCCAGCGTGATGAATACTGAGGTTTCATCTAACCTGCACAGAAGTTGAATTCTGCATAATATTTAATATTTATTATGGAAATCCAGGCACAACACAGGCCTGTTTTATTCAAATCTATCACAGAACAACCAGCAAACGCGCGCGCACACACACACACACATCACAACTCTAATTGCGTTGTGTGGCGTTAGCTGGCTAAATGCATTGGTAATAATGAGGAGCTTTATCGGTATTCTCTGCACTCGCTCTGCCCAGTATCTTCCTGTTCTAGCTCGCTTCTCTTTTGACATTTATGTTTTCAATTAGACATTGCAAAGAGGATCTCTCTCTCTCTATTTCTCTCTCTCTCTCTCTCTATTTCTCTCTCTCTCTCTCTCTCTCTCTCTCTCTCTCTCTCTCTCTCTCTTGCTTTCTCTCTCGCTCTCTCTCTCGTTCTCTCTCTTCCCTTTTCCCTCATTTTCTTGTTCTAACTGACAAAACTATTCTTTTAACCCCCTGGATAACATTCATAGCTTGGAGTGTGTCTTAGGTTTGGTGAAATATGAATATGGTAATTAACACATTTTAATGGATCCCAACATGTTAATCTATTGCCACTGTCTTAATGAAACCTTTTATCTCTTAACATTTTTATCAATACAAATAAAGATACAATTAAAACAAACAGATGAATTTAATTTCCATTGGCCTGTAGAGTTATGTTCCATTTTTGTCATCTGAAAGTTTTTAATTATCATAATAAGCAGGTGATGCACAAAACAAATATGCATATGTGTGTGTGATTTGTGAAGAGTAACATTTCTGCACTGATGTAGTCATTTGTAACATATTCTAATTGTTTAATGTTTATGTCTGCAGTGGATAGTCTTAAGAGTGAGAGCCTCAAGGCCCCAAATGACATGTCATACTTTCCCATCTCCACAATGAGAATGTTATATGAGAAGAACTTCACGTTAAATATTTAGTTGTGCTCATGTACATTAATGTGTTTCAAGTCATTATGGACAAATTCTTTCATTGCATTTGTCATGAAATGTCACCCAGCGTAAATGACCGCTGATGTTTTGAAACTGTGTAAAAAGCAAAACCTAAAAGATACAGGGAGCTGACATGACAATCATCTTACTATTTTAAAAGGGTCTTCACACACTCAGTATTCATCTAGCTACGTATGACAGCGTCTAGTCAAAATAAACTAGCACTGAATGCCTAATAAGGCTTTCATTATATTAGGACAAAAAAAGACAACAACAACAACAGCATGGTGGTATTGGCATATTGGGTCCCAAGACACGTTCTATCCATCATTGAATAAGAGGGGATTGTCGATTCATATTATTTGGGAAGCAAGGCAGCAGTAAATACCTTTTCCTTCTCTCCTGGAGATCAGAGGAGAGGTACGAGTGCTTACTGCGGGAGCTTTATAATCACATAAGATTCACATTAGCAGACCCTCACTTTGATTCACACCAGGCCAGCTAAAGCAGAATGTTTGTATGTATGCGTGCATGTGTGTGTATGTATGCATGTGTGTGTGCTCAGCGTATATGCTGCTTATTTATCTCATGAAAGGGTAAAAGGACGAAGGCGATGTATGTAATTTCATTAGCTGTTGTTGCAAGTCAGAGGTGGAATAGAAGTGTGGAAGAGAGAGAGAGAGAGAGAGAGAGAGAGAGAGAGAGAGAAGGGAAGAGAAAGAGATGGGGGGCAGAGGAGGAGGAGGAGGGACGGAGTGCTCAGCAGCACATTCGATGCTGAAGTCCTTTAACCTCACATACCCTTAGACTTTTTCATCTTGTCACATGGGCAACCCATTGGCAGCCATTAAAATTCAGCTCATCGAGGCCAGAGTGCTGGTTCAATGGGCCGAGAACAAACAAGCGCAGGGAGTGATGAATGGCCCACATGCCTGTCCGTGTCCCCTCCATATAACCTGGGCATTAATTACCACAATTGGCATTGCACACTCATCAATACCCGCGTTCTTTGGGGTCAGGCGCAGTGGACAAGCTTGGCTGTTTAAGCCCCCCATCATTAAAGTGGAAGTTGGCTTTGCCTGGACTTTTAACAAGAATGACTGCCAACATGCCCATAAATATACCATCTGGAAGAACCCAAAACTATATAATGGCCAGTGGAAAATGACATTTGGACTCATTAAATGTAGCCTTAGCATAGCTGGACAAACAGCATCAGTGATCATAGGGTCAGCTAGTCTTAAAAAGGGATGGTTTGGCCAAAAGGTTAGATTTATACAATTCTCCTCTTACCTCAAATGGCCCAGGCATGTTTGGTCTTGGAAGTTTGCTTGATTAGTTTTACACTGAGGCTAATGTGCCTAGTGAGTAATGGAAGCTTACTGATCTGTTTTGGCCACATGAACATATTAACCTTTAAAATCCCAAGACTGTTTGGTTACAATATAGACTCAGAAACCAATTTATGTTGCTAACAGTTTCAACATATACAGCTTCAAAAATAACCCAAAATGTATTTTTTATTCTGTTATATCTGCTTTTATTCTCCATGAACATCACGTGCTGCAAGATATACAGTAATCCACCGCTTTTCGTGGAGGTTACGTTCTACAGTGTAGAGACTAAATATGCCTTCAAATATGCTCCCAGAACACTTTAATGTCAGTTTAATGCAGTACCCTTAAAGAAAATGTAAATGTAAACCCCTATTCGAATTTAACTTCCTCGCTGGGATATGCCTCTTGGAAGGTTGCGGGACAAAAGCGAGGTGAAAGTTTCTGAGAATAACCACTGATCTACTGGGGCTAGAAATACAAATGAGGACTCGTTGAAAAGGTCTAATGGAGATCTACTGAACTGTGGAGCTTGAAGTGTCCGAGTGATTTCCCCACAGAAATATGCAACTTAGAAGGTAGTGAGACAAAAGTATTGGGACACTGCAGCGAGGTGAATGGGTCCCCTTGTGTGAAAACATCCAGAAACAGCCACAAAAAAGCAAAAAAAGGCAGAGGATATTTGCAGTTTCCGCATTATTGTGGGGAGTTCAGTTCTCAAAATCTGCGTGTGACTGAATCTGCGACTCCTGATCCGTAGAAACTGGGGGAATAAATTAAACCATTTATATTCAAGTAATTTTTTCATTAGTACTTTGGGTCTAAAAACAATACCGCATCAATCTAGCTAAGTTTTAGGATTCTGCATAAATACAAGAGAAGAGAAAATCAATTAAAAAAACATGGCAATCTAATCATCTGTTTTTCATAATCACGACTCAAGTTAACAGCTCAAGTTAACGGCTTACAGTGGTTAGAAGCAAATGTGTGTTGACTTAGGCATCCAATTTGGACAATGTCGACCAGTGTCCATAAACTTTCATTGCACTGTAAATACAACAACAAAAAATTAAACACTTTTCTGCTTAAATGGGTCACGGTGTTTAGAAGCTAGAGACTGTAACATTCATAAATAATCACTTGCTGTTTAAACTAACTCAGTAATGCTTAAAATCTAAACATTTGATGCTTTGCTAAATACATCTGCCTCAAGGCTGCATAAAAAAAACTAAAAAAGTTTAACACCAGATATTGTTTTGCTGACATTTCTACTCATGGGTAAGCCAAGAACTTTGTAAATGTGATTCTTTTTTCTGAACACTTTAAGGCAGTGGTCGTCAAACTGATCCTCAGGGCCTCCCAGATGGTCCACATTTTGCTTTACCCTTAAGTGTTGTGAGTTAGGTTAAGGAAAAACACATGGACTGTCAGGGGGCCCTGAGGGCTGGTTTAAAGACCACTGCTTTAAGGGAAAATACACTATTAAAGACTTCATATGAGGTGAGGGGGAAACTATGTAAATTAGATTTTTGGAGAACACATTGCTTTAAGGGTAGAAACTCTTGCTCAGTTTGTCTTGACACTATTCTGGGTAAAAATAAATCTTGGCTAGAATCTTTCAGATAATTCTGTTTGGATAATCCTTGCATAAAAAAAAGATAAGCAGATTGTCAACCCGAGCTTCAGTGACTGCCAGTGTCTTACATACTGCCACCACGTAGGCCCAAACTCCTTCTTCTTTACACTGTGTGACTTTGCTGTAATGACCAGGAGGACAGCACAATACCTCAGAGGACAGGGCCTTGGACCCCTGACTTTGGCCACAATTCAATCCATCTGCCACCCTGTTCTCTCCTTCACCTTGCTAAGCTGATTCATGCAAAACACCCCTCGCTCTCCCTCCTTTTTTCCTCCCACTGGCAGAATTAGTTTGGCGGTCACTGAATTTAATCGCAGAATGTCGCCCAAAGTAGCCTCTTGTCATCTTCTAATGTAAATAGCCTGCATAACGGCTTGCCATGGAGTTACTTAAAGTCCCAAGTGGGCTTTAGAACATATGTATGCTTCTGACTTTGTGACTTCTGTAGCGAAGCTCATGAACAGCAGATGTTAAGAGATGGGGATCGTTTGTTGTTGTTCTTGGACTGGTGCACATCAGCTGGTGTCAGTGTATGTGCTCGCATTTATATATGCAGAGAGCTTTCCTCATTAGGCAGCAGAATAAATAAAGTGAATTGAGTTCAATGCGTTGACTCTTTCACTTCTACTGTCTATTGTGCTAAAGGATGACAATACCTTCCTCAATGTTAGAAAACAGCAAAGTTCCAGCTAGAACAGAGACCTCTATATGCAAATGTGTTATATAATTTATGTATATCATTTATTTGTATCATTTATTGCTGGGTTGGACAAGCTTTACAGAACGTTGATAAATATTCAGTTCTACCTGAAAAAAAATTATTTTAGAGGCCATCCTGTTATGCAGCATTCATTATGTCCGAGCTTATGCATTGCCAATGCATAACAGCAAGATTGAACTACTCCAGTGCTCCAAGGCAACCAAATGCCATCAGAGGATTTCAAACTTTTGTTTTTTATTGATTTTTCTGCTGTTGTTGAAATAACTGTTATTCACTGTGATATACACCCTGTTATTTATTGTTAATATTCGCATGGCAATTAAAATTTGTAGGATAGTTGGATGGCCTAGTGGTTAGGGTGTTGGCCCAGCAATCAGAAGGTTGTGGGTTTGAATCCCAACTGCTAGCCTCACCACTGAGGTATCCCAACTGCTAGCAAGGTACAGTCCCTACACACTGCTCCCTGGGTGCCCTAACTGGTGAATGGGTTAAATGCCGAGAAAGAATCTTACACTGTGTGCTGTGGTGTGTTCGCACATGTCTGTAAGGGTTAATTAATAAGATTAAATCCATTTCCATTTAATTTTGTTTTGATTTGTATTAACCACATCACCTATCGTGGTAGTGTAGTATTTTAAACCAGAAACTCACTTTGTAGTGAATCTAAACTCTAACCCAGCCCCAGCATTCAAATCAAATTCATTTGTTTGAACTGGATTTCCTTCAACATTATGTAAGCGTATCCAAAGGTTGGAAAATACTTGTGATTGTATTCTAGCATTGTAATTTATTTGGAAGATACATACTTTTGTTGAGTGTTTTTTTCAAGCCAAGTCAGTTTATATTCATTTCAGCCATACAAAAAGCATATGCAACAATGAAACAATGTTACGCCAGGACCATGGTGGAGCACAAGAACAAAAAGAGAACACCAAAAGAATACACAGAGCGCAGGAGAGAGTGCAAGAAAAACAAAAGAGCAACAAAACAAAAAAGACAAGGCAACATTTTGTGCAGTCAACAAAAGCAGCTACACCACAAGCAATGGCAGGACACAGAATGTGCAGTATATAATAAATCAAGGTTTATTTACAGTGGCAGTTGAGGTGTATGTTTTTTCAGGCAGTACATTGTTTCAGGCAGAACAGTTTAGTGTGTGTATGCTTTGTGTTAGGGGAAGGAAGAAGTTTAGTTGTGATGCTAACAAAGAAGGAAGAAGTTTAATTCACAGAGTGGGTGTGTGTGTTTGTGTGTGTGTGTGTGTGTGTGGGTTTGCGTACAGTTTATGATTCAGTCTTGATTGAGAAGTCCGATGGCCTGAAGGCAGTGGAGGTCCGTATGCTACGGAAACAGACAGGGAGGAGGGGCAGCAGTGTGTGTGAGAGATGAATGGGGTCTTTCACATTGGTGGTTGCTTTGTGGATGCAGTGTGTGGTGCAAATGGCCATGACAGAGGGAAGAAAGACCCTGATGATCTTCTCATCTGTCCTCACTATCTTTTGGAAGGTCTTGTGATCTAAACTGGAACTATTTCAATACCACGGCATGATGCAACTACACACGATACTTTCCTCTAGAGCAGGGGTCATCAACTACATTTGTCCAAGGGCCAGAGTTTTTCTCGGCAGACACTGTGTGGGTCAGATGCTGTCCTTAATATTGCCTATTAAGTTATATATTATTATTTGATATATTAATTTTCCTATCAAATTTCTGTTATTTTTTAGCCTTTGTCAATGTTAACAGACTCATATTACATTAAACTTGTTGAAACAAACTCGGATATTTCACGATAAACACAGGTTAGTCCACTGTCCACAGCGATTCATGCCAAAGCATTCGTTTCGGCTTCCTTATATACACACACATCTTGACGCAGTACAGCTGAAAGTCATTTCCATGCGCGTGACCTGCACTTGGTCCACGTGGTGAACCCGGAAGTGCACGCCATGACCAGCAGAATACTTTTAGAAAAATAAATGTAGGAACATATTGTTCCCTCCTCACTAGGCTATTCCTGATTCACTAATATCAGAGAAATTGAATCATAAGGAGAACATCTACGGGCGAGTGCAGAATTGAACCATCTAGGTCCCTAGACGTCCATTCATTTTCTATTGGGGGGCCGGATGGAAAGCTCTGGTGGGCCGGATGTGGCCCGTGGGTTTACGATCACTGCTCTGTAGAATGAGGATTAGAGGAGGTGGGTGGGCTCTCCTCAGCCTCCCCAGGAAATAGAGACGCTGCTGGGCGCTTCTTGGTGGTGGAGCTGGTGTTGATGGTCCACGTGAGATTCTGCATTATGTGAACACCAAGCAACTTGATAATATGGATGATCTACACTGAAGATCCACTGATGTTCAGCAGAGAGGGAACCTCCTGAAATCAACAACAACCAACTCTTTTGTTCTTTTGTTTCGTCCACATTAAGAGACAGGATGCTGTCCCTTCAACAGTCCTCTCTAGATAGTTTTTGTTGGTGAAACCCACAGCAATCGTGTCATCAGAGAACTTGATGATGTGGTTTGAACTGTGCATTGCTGACCAGTCATGGTTCAGCAGTCGGAATAGCAGTGGGCTGAGCACAGAGCCCTGGGGACTCCTTTGCTCAGTGTTGCTCCCGATCTTAACTAACTGAGGTCTCCCAGTCAGGAAGTCCAAAATCTAGTTGCAGAGGGAGGTGTTAAGACCCAGCAGTCTCAACTTCCCAATCAGATGCTGAGGAATAATTGTGTTGACTGCTGAACTTAAGCCTATAAACAGCATTCCTTTTAATCCTGGCGAGGACCATGTGGAGGGTCACCATCAACGGTTGGGACTAGACACATTTTTAATGTGCCTCATGATGAGTGTCTCAAAGCCCTTCATGATGATGAGTGTAAGTGCTATGGGATGATAGGACACTGATGACTTCTTTGGCAAGGGGTGGTGGCGGTGGCATTGAAGCATGTTGGAATGACAATGTGGAGATACTAAATATATGTCTATGAGAACATCTGCCAGCTGGTCTGCATGAACACAATGACCAGGAATGATGTCTGGTCTGGCAGTCTCTACGCAGAGTTTTCCTCACATCAGACCATGGTCAGACAGAGTCACTGAAGGGTTGGGTGGTCTTCCTCCCTGTCATGTCATTTTGTGCTTCAAATCAGGTGTGATTTGCAAGGGAGGCCTCACTGTCACAGGCAGATGGAGAAGCCTAGTAGTTGATTGTGGCCTGGATGCCCTGCCACGATCGTCGTGTGTTGCCAGCATCCTGAAAGTGGCTGTGGATTTTCTGGCCTTGTGCACACTTCGCTGCTCTGATGGCCCAGGACAGGACAGCCCTGCCTGTTCTCAGCACAGTTTTATCACGTGATCTGGCAGTGTTACAGGTTCTCAGCAGTGAGCACACTTCCACAGTCATCCACAGCATTTGTAGTAATGGTCTTAGAGGCAGTAACATCACCAATACACTGGCTGATGTAGCCAGTCACTGATGCCATGTACTCCACCAGGTTAGTAGGGCCATCATAGGTTGCAGTCTCCCTAAACATTAACCAGTCAATCCTGAAGAGCATTGGTGCTCAAACCAGTCCTGAAGACTGGCTTTTGGTAGCAAGGTTTTCATCTGCTTCAGAGCAGGCTTGGCATGCCTGTCGAGCTGTATGTATGCTGGATCAACTTAACAGAGATGATCTGAGTAGCTAAGGTGGAGGCAGGGCTCAAACACAGTCTAGCACATTCACCCCCATAAAATCGATCACAAAATCTTAAGTTTTGAAGCTTGCTGATGGTTCTGTAAAGTTCAGCCAGCACATTGGTATTAGCAATGAATAGGATGTAAAACAGCCACAAGCATGGTGGTGAATTGTTGCAGGAAAGAACATCTAACAGTCACTAGCCGCAGTAACTAGATACCAGCATAGCGTTCATACATCAGTCAGTGTTGATATAAACACACAAACACAAATCTGAAGACTGGACAAGCTGAAGTCAGTTTCAATCCTGATATAAGTTAAATTCTATGTGTGGGTTTATGTTTGTGTAAAAATCAATTTGGCAAAATCTTAATACTCAGCATAAGCAAAATGGATTATAACAGAATTTCCTCCCTCAGTAGTGATATCCACAGAGTGACACTGTCTATATCCTCAGGGCTGGGTTTCCTGCCTGTCCTCTCTCATGTCAGCCAAATCAGAAATCTCCATCTGCCAGAAACACACACACAAACTTTCTCTTAGCTCCACTTAGAAGCAGTCATTATGTACATTACCTTGCCTGTCACTTAGATTTATTATTTACTTGGAGTGGGTACATAATGTGGAGGTTAAGTATAGAATCTAGCTTTGTTTCCTTCAGGGCGAATCTTATGCAAGGCTTTACATGAAGGGGCAAACAGAGTTAGGAATCTGGATGATTCACGTTCCCAAGTCACAGATTTAGGAGGTTAGCTGGTTTTGTTCTTTTACAAAATTCACCACAGGCTTGATTTTGTTCTGTTGGTTTTCATGACATCCCAAGAGAAACTGACACAGAGTAGGCTGTTTTTGAACCTTAATTATTATGAATGAATAGTACATTGATGGTACATTTTGTATTCTTTTTACAAACGACCTCAAATTGTTTATAATTGAACAACAATCATCCATGGTATGGGCCCTTTAAGAACTATTTTCATTTTCTTTTATATTAAACATCTGCATGTTCTAAACTTTATAATATTCCATCTACCCATTCAGCTCCATTCCTAATTCAGACATGGCATGAAAGAGGAGAGAGCAGAAATGGTGCAGCTCAGTGATTAAGTGGGAAACATAGGGTGCACTAATTCATGCACAGAGGTGTTGTTGTTGCCACAGAAAAACAAAGCAAAAAAAACTGTAGGAAAGAGTGTGAGCGGGAGAGAAATTCAAGCTTTTTCTTGCAGACGTTTGAATCCACCATGGTATTATTCATTAAGACAAGTGAAACACAGGCAATGTGTGAGTGTATCTCCACATAGAGCTCGCCATATGTTTAGTGTCAATATGACTTCACGGTCGCCCGAGTGGAAAATAGCTCGGAGGCCGCAGAATGCACTTGGAGAAGACTGGAGTCTTTAGATAAATAATCTTCCCCAGATATGGAATATGGAAGTGAAAAGTAGTGAGAGGAAAAGGAATAAAAGCTGAAAATATACGGCTAGGCTTTAATTACAGGAAGATGGTATGTTTGGTTTAATAGGAGAAGGCTATGTGGATGAACTGCTATACTGTTAATCTTTGCACAGGAAGTATTTTTTTTCCCTTATTCGTGCTTGCTTTTAAAGCTTCCTTAAAATTATTTGCACAATAATAATTATTTTATAAGCCTGGTCTAGGATAGTCCAAGTCTACGTCTTTGGTTATAAGTACCACATTTTTCTAGCATTTCATTTTTCTACTGAGCTTCACTTGGTTGACATTTAAGTGGGTTTTTTTGCATGACTGCTTTCTGATCTCTCTTTATCCTTTAGAATAACACATGCTGTTGTTTCTATGTTTTTTAAGACGATATATGGACTTTTGTTCTGTTCTGACTGACTGCCATCTATTATACCTCATTCAAAAACCAGTGCAGGCTGAAACACCCTTTACAGTTTTAATAAGGATGGGTGGCCTAAAGTGCTGCAGGTGGATATTTGATCAGCATTTATATTTGTTGTGTAAAGAAAGTCAACTCCCAGCAAGAAATGTTATGTAAAAGAAAGAGGAAATTCATGAAAATCGTAGGTAATGATCCATTTACATATATTGAAAAGAGCATTTTGAACATAATTGTATGTTTACCATACAACGTACAGATAAACACCAATACCATGTTTTACATACTACACTGAACTCCTTTCCATCAAAAGGGACCATGGTGTAGAATCTTTAACACCTTTAACATCTTCCAGCACTGTTAACAGTGTGTTTTATGGAATGGTCTTTACTCGCAGTCGTCTGGTGTGTCTGACTGTTTCTTTAACAGAGCCCGTCCTTTTAATAGCCTTCAGTGCCGATTCACAGAAGGTACATTTACCAAATGGGTCTCTCAGCCTTCTGAAAACAGAAGCATTTGGATGACAAGCAAACGGAAAGCTGTTAATTGGACTGACATTTTGTAGAACACATTTTCATATGCTAATATGACACTATTTACCTAGGAAATGTCCTAGGTGAAGCTATTAGGAGAGGTAAATGGAGTAGTTAAACTCCACACAATGGCCCGGTGTTTACGTTTGAGTCAATGGAAACCTATGTTGAAATGGACGTGTTTCTAATGCCAATACAATCACTGATGTAACTGTATTAATCAGAAGCAAAGAGGGCCTTGAATAAAAGATTAGGACTTGGTTTACAGGCAAATCTTATGTATCTGGATGTTTTCCAGATACCCTTTTAAAATAATGTTTTCAAAAAGGTTTTTAAAGCTGTGCCAAACTTTTGGTTTCCTATGAGTGGTGCCATGAATGGTCCTTTGGAAGAACCGTTCTCATAAACAAGTTGTGCATGACAATGGATAGTTAATGCTACAGTAAGTATGCATTCGAGCCACAAACCACTGAATAACCTTTGATTTGAGTAAAATGATTAGCTATGTGCCGAAATTAACTGTAGTTATTGTCGTTGCTATTGTCGTCACAAAACCTGAAAGCTCAACTTACCTTTATAGCAACTTTGACTCCAACTACAATACCCTGTACCCTTGTCCTCTTTTACTGTCAGGTAGCCCAGACTCTCTCAGAGTCGTGGCACTGTCCCTCCCCATTGACACCATTGATTTCACCTCAACTGGTTTAAGATAGAGTGCTGGCCATTTAAGCACATAGTGGATCGCCGGCTGAGTGATGTCCTCGCATTGTTATCGAGTTGTGTATTCTTCCCCCTCGGCTGACATTGGAATGATCGACCCAACATTTTAATCCAAA
Organism: Hemigrammopetersius urotaenia; assembly: GCA_037974485.1. Classification (NCBI taxonomy): domain Eukaryota; kingdom Metazoa; phylum Chordata; class Actinopteri; order Characiformes; family Alestidae; genus Hemigrammopetersius; species Hemigrammopetersius urotaenia. The sequence goes on along the minus strand of JBBPDC010000011.1, from coordinate 9,786,454 downwards.
TTTAAGAAACCAGGAGAAATGCAAACGTGGTCCTTTTTTTTTCATAAGAGGGGCAAAGAACTGTAATTTGTGACCACAAACCATAACACCCAACTCTAAGCACTTTGTTTCACCCTCCCCTGCCTGACTTTGATTAAGATAGATTTAGTGTGATGTCATGTGAGAAACTAATTAATCATTTTTGGAATGAGGTCTGTGTCGATGTAGCTGTGATAAGTGTTTGCACTCTTTAATGCAGCCACATCTACTTGCTTGAGTGGAGGATTGATGGCAAGCGTAGACTTTTCGCTGATGCTGTTAATATTACTGCACCTCTTTGTTGAGCCGACCTAACACGCCGGCCTGATGGGAGTATTTCATGAATGCATTAGAATACTACTTCACAATCTACAGTTGGGTATTGATTATGGTTTAAGTCAATCATTTGACTCATTACAAAGAGAAAGTCTCTTTGGCGCAACGGCGCATAGGTGCCTGTGTTCCCGAGGTTGATAACATACCGAGAAAACTACGAGAAATGGTTTTGTGGAAAAATAAGCCCTTGAATGGAGTCAGTGCATGATAGCATGATGTTGTTGTTCTGTAGTAAACAAACCGCCTCCCTGGGGGCAAACACAGGGCTAACATCTGGCTAGAACAGTCGGGTATGTCCACTCCGAGTTCCTCTTAACAACTAATTAGTGAGGGAGAGCAAAGGAGAGGAGTGGAGGGGAGGCATGCTTCACTAGAATTTGTGTTCCAGATCATTTTTGCACTGTAATATATGCGACCCACATACCTCGGCAGGAGCGGCCAAATAAAGCTAAGTAATGGCATGAGTTGGAAAGTCAGAGAAGATGAGGGGTAAATGGAAAGGAACTTTCAATGATCTTGAGCCTTTCACCTTACAGATATTATTTCAAGCTGTTTAAAGGTACATTTAAAAAGGTGTTGGCTAATTGTGCTGGTCATTAAATACTCTAAAATGGTTATGTGTTAAAAACAAATATGTTATAATTCTGGTTATATGCTAGACCAGAGGTTCCCAACCTTTTCCTTGAAGCCCCCCTTGCCTGTGTCCAAGATGTGCCAGGCCCCCCAAACAACACCTTCCCGCATAGACGCACAAACAAAATGAAATGATTAATTACAAACTTTTATTTGCAAAAAATAAACAGCAGCTGTAGGTTTTTGTTTTTATACTCTTACACACACACACACACACACACACACACACACTTATGTTTCTCAGACATTGGGATTTTATGAATTTAATGTGTACAAATATTTTGGTAACCTCAGTGCAGACAAAATTGTGCGCACCCCATGCAATCTCTTGCTGTAGTTATTGTCGTTGCTATTGTCGTCACAAAACCTGAAAGCTCAACTTACCTTTATAGCAACTTTGACTCCAACTACAGCACCCTGTACCCTTGTCCTCTTTTACTGTCAGGTAGCCCAGACTCTCTGGGACCCAGGTTGGGAACCACTGTGCTAGACTACCAGAAAGACCAAGGGAAAAAGTGGTAGAAATTAGTTATTGGAAGTTATATCTTTTTTTTTCATTAATAGCATATATGTAGTTTTACCACAGTATTCATCATTAGTCAATTTCAAGATTACTTGTCAAGAGAAGTACAGTAGGTGCTACGTTTTAACTGTCAATGCAACATTTTGATTGACGCCTGTCAACCAATCAGTCTTCTCTAAGCACCAAGCATTCCTCAGAACAAACGACGATAGAGAACTGTGGTTGTAGTAAATATGTCAGAAATAATAGGCTGAAAATGCTGGGGTTCCTATCCTGTGCAACAGGGTATGTATATGTGAATGTATGTGTTTGTTTGTTTACATTCCTATATATATATTTTATGGAACTATATGGTCAAAATGATTAAGAGATAAGCCAAACTTTATCTTAATTGCTGTATTTATTAACACCCCTTTTAGCTGTTGACAGTTTGATGAATTAAACTGGACTGTACAGGGATTAAACGTGCTGTGTAAAGATGAATCTTAATGTGCTCACAATTTCACAAGTTTTCTGACAGACCTAATGTTGGAGATAACATTTCTTCCTCAGCAGACACTGTGTGTACAAAAGTATTAGGACACACTTCTTTTGGATGTGTTCAAATACTAGGCCGCTTACTTCCAGGGAAGGACAATCTTAATTCTTCAGCATACCAAGACATTTTGGACAACACCATGCTTCCAACATTGTAACACAGTTTGGGGAAGAACCTATTCTACTCCAGCATGACTGCATCGCAGTGCACAAAGCAAGCTCCAGAAATACATGGATGGATGAGTTCAGTGTGAAACAAAATGACTGGGCCACCCAGAGCCCTGACCTCAACCCCATCCAACACATTTGTGTTGAACTGGAACGCAGACTGTGAGCCAGGCCTTCTCATCCAACACCAGTGTCTGACCTCATAAATGCTCTACAGAATTAATGGGTACAAATTCCCACAGAAACTCCAAAATCTTGTGGAAAGCCTTCCAAAAAGAGTGGAAGCTGATAGCTAAAAAGGGGGAGCAACTTCTTATTAAATTCTATGTTTTTGAAAGCAATGCCATTAATGTCCCTTTTGTCCATTTAGCGTATAAAATGCTTGCTCTGGCATTAGGTTTAATATTAGCTGTAGTCAGTGGTGGGCAAAGAACCTAACTTCATTACTTAAGTGAAAGTAGAGATACCACTTATCAAATGTTACTCCATTACAAGTGAAAGACATATAGTCAAATTTCACTTAAGTACTTGCTGCCAAAAATAATTAAGTATTAAAGGTACATATTTCATTATATTGTTGTTTTATTGCCACCACACTTAAAATACCTAACACATCTAACTTACTTGTAGAAGATGTAGCATAAGGAACAAGGTAGAATAATAAACGGATAGTTTTTGTATGCTGTAATATAGTTTGTGATTGGCAAACATGGCACACACTTAAAACATAAACTTAAACATTGACTCTAAATATGGCCACGGATGCAGGCATGGTCTCCGTCCACTCTCCCGCCACTGACAGACCATGTTTAAGAAATGCTGGCGTTGCAGTGTTACAGCATACTGGTGATTTCTGATAGGCTGACATCTGCTAAAAGAACAATCATGTTTTAGAAAAGTGAGACAGTAACCGCCACTTTCAGAACTGAAGGTAACAAGAATCTTCATAGAAATGTAGTGAAGTGAAAAGTATGGTTTTGTCTTTTTAGTGAAGTGAAGATAAGTACAGTACTCAAGTAAATGTACTTCGTTATTGTCCACCTCTGGTTGTAGCGCTACCTCATCTGAAGGGGTACCATCTGCTACTCAAACCTCATTAAACATAAAAACCTGCTGCTTCAATGTCCAGTGAAAGTATATGTCCCTTTAGATCCAGGGATCTACATTTTGAGTTGCATGTTATTGATCTACATATTGAGTTGCACTGCATATTATTGGCTTCATAATTTGGGAACAGTTTGTCTTACAGAAATGGTACACATATGAGAAAAGCCAGAGAGACACACGCTCTATAGCTATAGCAAAGATAGTAATCCATCTCAGGAAAATGACCAAAAACCCACTTCTTTATCACTTAAATTCATATTTTTTTTCTCCCTGAACATCACACACTATGTATGCTGATGTCCAGGCCTTTGTGTTGTGTCTCTGTGTGAGTGTAGTGAGTGATACAGGTCATTTATACAAAAGAATTTACTGTCACCTTAAATCTACAATATAACTACCCACCTTTGCCTTTCAGTTTCAGCCATTCACTTTTCACTTTCAGTCATATTGTTACAATCAGCTACAAAGTAAACAAAACAAAGGATAATAAATACTCAAATCAATATAAACCTGAAAAAACATATTTTAAATGTACTTATCTTGACTCTGAGGGAAACACCCTAGGCCTGCCTTGATGACTACCACATTTTTAGCACTCAGTATAAATCCAAGAGGAGATAAAATGAACAAACCATGGCTCCCTTATGCTACCCATATTTCCTTCCATAACCATTAGCCACATAATGAACCAACCAAATTCTTGTATTTTCAGCTCACAGATGCTCTAATCTAATAATGTCTGTGACGAAATCACTGCTGAAAACTTGTTTGACAGTCTGTACAAACATGCATTTCGCTTCAGAAATGGCCAAATTCATACAGATATTAAATTCCCTTTACATTTATATTTTTGTCTTATGTCAAGTTACACACAAAAGTGACTACTTTGGAATTTAAATTCCAATTGTAATGTCATCCATATTTGTATCACTGCCCTGTCTGCCCTGAACATCTTGCAAAGCCATTGTTTCCCTTTAATAATAACATTAAAACATACCCCCTGTGCAGTTCTAAGACTTATTTTGTGCCCCCGAACCTCTGAGGCTTTAAGCACAAGTGCTAGAGGCGCTGCAACGTAGCCTTGAAAAGTTGAAAGTTTGACAGATATAGCAACAGGGAGGCAGGACAAAAAAATATAAATTTATTTATATTTGATCATTTTCACAGTGTCTCTTCCAAGGTCTATAGAACAAAGAATGAGCTGCGTCAAGCCTGCACCATAGCCATGTGGTCTGTTTAATTCTGCCAGAGTATAGCAGTATAGGTATACATTTTGAGAATTACAGATCAGTCTTACTATGAAATGACCTTATCACTTTAACCACACATCAAATGCAGCTTAGGCCATGTATCTCAGAAGATCTGCAGTGAATTTTCCTGCACAAAGGTATCTGTAGTCACAGTTCCGTGTGACTCAGGACTGTCCATTGCCATTCATGATAAAATGTCAGAGAAATCACCTGATAACCTTTCTGCTTGTATTAAGAAGATTACCCAGCGGTGTTAGAGCCATTAGACTCTGTTTGGCGAGATCAACGGTAAGAGGCTAATTTGGCTAATTGGGTTGTCAGCGGTGGAGGTCCTGTATCTGATGGCATGTCCTGCTGGGTGGTGGACACTGACGAGACGAGATCTCTGTGAGGGGTGATCAGGGAGCACCTGAGTATGTCATCAGAACGCAGAAGGAGGGATGAGCACTGATTTTTCACTGAGCGAGTGTCATCTGGGCCAGTGGGCAGCAGAAAAGGACAAGAGAAGGGCGACTGGGCAGAAATAAACTGACCTGAAATGGTCTCTTCTGAGAAATGGATGAAACACATAGGAAGTCATTAAACACAGCTAAAGCCAGACTGGAAGATTGCTTGAAGTGACAATATTCTCAATGTTTTTCTCATTTTTGTCTGAAGAAGTTAGCTATACCATTTTAGCTATATGCTATATACATATTAGCTATATACATATTAGATATATATAAATAAAACAGTGCAACATAATGCAACTATAAACTTTGCCTTCATTTATAAACATATATTTTCATTCTGTTAGTTATTCACTGAACAGTCATAACTGTATCTGTGTAATAATGTGTGGGTCCTCCTCAGTTCATTATTCCTGCTGAAACAAAACATCCAGTGGTGTTGTTCAATTTTTTATGGTTTTACGGTGCTGACCTGTTTTGTGCCTCATTCAAAGAGCTGTCTGGGTTGAAGGTCTCATAACGTGAATGAGTGAGTGGGATACATTGCTGTAGGCTGTGGCTTCACTGTGCTAGTGCTGTGCCTGTTTCCTATTATTTAAACGGTGGATATATGGTCCTTCAAAAACGTCCTAATCTAGAGATTGTGATATAAAGTTTTAGTTCTAACCACCCGATGACCATCATGATTCGCGACAGCTCACTAAGACAAAGGAGATAGGGTCATATGACATGTGTCTACTTCTTGTGTGACCTACTACCCAATCAGATGGATGGAATGTTGGAAGGAAGCAGTCAGAGGCCATTATTAATGAATCTGTGCCCACGTAGGTGATAAGTGTGCTTCCAAAGCCTGTCATATCATGCCATTCTAAATGACCAATTAACCAAACTGCACTTAGATATAAAATGTGCTATACTGAGGCAAGTTTTACTCTTTTCTTGAAAAATAGCACCTTTAGTTTTGTGAGATGTGTATTATATTATTTATTGTTTTGATATTGCATACTTATAATTACTGTTCTCATAATATATTTTTTAATGTATGTTTAATATGTCAAAATTAAAACACAATAATAAACAGTTTCCTTAACAGGGATAATACTGTTAATGTCTCTGATAAATATTCAGCAATATTCAATTCCTCAGTAATGACACATGTGATAATAAGCCTAAAGAGGAAAGACTAATAACAGCTGTGATTATTATTTAGTGTGCAATTTAATTTTTCATTTAATTTGAATTTAAATGTAAATTAAAGTTTTAATGATAAACTTCATATAGCATAAAGAAATAATACGAAAGAGATTTTAGGAACATCTGACCATTATTTCTCAGTTTGCTTGCTTTATAAGCTGAATTAGGGGTAACATGTGGCAAAATAAATAATTAAAAATTGCACACTATATAATTCATAAAAGCAAAGGACTGTGCTGCATACACATTTCTGGTACATCTCCAGGCATTAGCCATACAGGCATTCTTTTTGTTTTGTCACTTTAACAATTCATCAATAACAATTTACTTTTTCTCTAATTTATCAAATTTATCAAATTAGAGAAAACCTCTCTAATTAGGAGAGGACTCATATCCTTCTCAGCTATAATTGTGATAGCCATCTGGCCACTTGTGAGTGAAGACAGAATGTGTTAACCCACTACAGAGAGCCTGTTAACATAAAAAAGTTGAATTTAAGACCAGCATTGAAATGTACATATACTACTTGTAACCACACATTACTATTGTAGAATATCCCTGTCTGTCAAAGAATGGTCATGTCTGAAACAGCAGCTGTGATGGTGAAAGTGTGAAAGCAGGGTGAGTGGGAATGATTCTTCAAGTGGGGTGGGATAGCGGGTTAGTTTAATGTGATGGAGAATCAAGCAGCAAATCCTAACAGAATGAAGAATCACATGTTTATTTGTTGTTTAGTTTTTTATATAAAAGAAACGTACACCAATGTAATATACCATGGAAAGTACTATTTTGTTTCTTCTATTTATATTCAAAAATATTGGGAATATTTCTTCATGTATTACATGTTAAACTTGTAATACATGATATATTTTAAGGTAAACAATGCGCCAAAAAAAGACTTGTAAGTTGTCAATTCTATGTGGACCAATTCTGTGTTCCAATGATCAAGGCACCAACAACAGTATCTTACTTTAGAGAGAGTGCTGAGATATTAGTGCACTTTTGTAACTCAACACCCCCCAAAACAGAAAAATATAACCGCCTTTCAGTTAGAAACAATACGATGTATTTCAACAACATTACGTATATTTTTCAATCCATTCAGGGTCTTGGGTGTAAAAACAGTAGGGATGAAAGCGGAAGAGAAAGATAAAAAAGAATGAAAATATAATTATGAAAATCAGCCGAGCCTAACGAAACAGGGCTTAAAGCCAGTCCCACCATTACTCCCGCGCTATTCCATTTGTCATTTTTATTATTCATACTGAGTGGTAAACAGGACTGAGCAAGTTTTGCGAAATGGCAGGTAATTTGGCCTAAGCCAGGAGAGCTGCATTAAGAGGGGAGGCAAAAGACAGGTGGATGTGTGTTCACACCTGGCTAATTGAGTGCGAGGGGGAGAGCGCAAAGACACTTGGATAATGTGAACGCATTAGGGAATAGGAGTTGGCTAGTCCATGAGCTGGAACAGAAAGAGAGGGATAAAAAAAACAGTCACTGTGATCTTCATCATAATCCAATCAGCTATAATGTACTAGTGGCTTTATTACAGCCAGGTGTGGAACTATTTGAATAGTAAAATGTGACAAAGGATATTATATTTGACTTTTCCTGATTATAGTGTTTTTCATTGAAAGCCTGGCTTGACCAGTATTTAAGCAAGAAAAGCAGCTTTTGTGCACGAAGGCTAATTGACCTAGCCATGTGTGTGCGCAAATATTTCATTCAACCTAATGAGAAATTGTAAATTTTGATGGTTAGCGTAGTAGCAAATTTGAGTCTTTTCTTGTTTCTGATTTTGCTTCAATGAAGCACACCTCAATACTTTTGATGAAGAAACTCAACATGATCTCAATTTCTCATTAGGATGAATGGGATGAATTTCTTTGCTTAATTTTGTCCAACCTCGTTACAGTTGCTATGAGAGAACGAATGAGTGGGCAGAGCATGGATAGGTCAAATGATGGTTAGACTAATTCGATGTTTAGTGTGAAATTTGAAATTCTGCACAGCTGCTTTTTTTTGAGGATCTCCTATGGGCTATGGCGGGTTAAAGGGTTAGATGCTCTATTTTCAGATGGCAGCAGGCAGATTATGGCTTCGCTCGGACACCTGGCACATTGACTTTGAGTTGTAATTACTCCAACCAATCACAGTGGAGTTAGATGAGCAAATGTGTAACACAGAGCTGGCGATGTGAATTATAATCATCGCAAATGTGCATTTGGAGACTGCACACTGGGGAGTGCTTGGATATTACAATGGGCGATTGGTCAGGGCATACACACGCACACACATGCGCACATCCACACAGAAAGCAATATGAAGGTTAAAGCTATAAAGTGGAAACAGATCCCAGCCAGCCTTTAGAGACTCTGGTGATGCATGGATCACCCCTGTGCTGTCTGTCCACACACATCAATCACTCAGTGCTTCAAAATGAAAAAGAGGTAAAAAAAAAAAAAAAAAGAATGGATGAGTCCATTTTAAACCACCCTCTGTTGGTTATACTCTCAAAACTTCCTTAGATTATGTCTTCTATTGTATGAGTGGCCAGTTTATTAAAGCACTAATCTAGTGCCCACACTTAATGACCACTTTATCCAAAATCCCTGCCATATTTACATTTATGAGACGCTTTTATCCAATGAGACGCTTTTATTCCCTATATACAGGGGAGAAACTTCTCCCTGGAGAAACTTGGGGTTAAAGGGTCTTGTTCAGGTACACAGTGGTGGGTTGCTGCACAGTTTATTAGTTATGCTGCTACCCCTTTCCATCTGTGGAAAGCGAGCCACTTCAAGATCACTGCAGATATTGTTTGTCAGATTAAAGCAATAGTACTGAGTGTTATGCTGGTAAGAGTGTATCAGCACATTAGCTCAGTGTAACTAAGAAATATATCAGATTGAAATTCTGTGATCATGTCACGGTGGAAAACAGAAAAATGAGAGAATTGTTCAGTGCATGAGTGGGCAATGGCACAGCCCTTGCGGAACAATTACACAGATAACAGCTCAGTTGTCATTTTACATTTCCAGTATGAATGCACTGCATTGTTCTCCATGCCGATATGCAGCACGTTCAGATAGCTGTCATCACTGTGTCGGTCACTGTCAAAGTGTGTTTAGTTGCTCTGCAGTTGCTGAGTAGCTCCTATCACCAGTGCTGGGCCTAATTGCTTCCTGTCTACTGCAAAGCACCTCTCCAAAAAACCAACATCAAAAACAAAAACAATAAAAAAACAGAAGAAGGAAAAAAAAGTTGACATGTGACACAGTGTTGTCCCAGGCACTAACCAGCACCTTGGAAATAACTGTAATCCAAGTTGCCACAGCAATGACCTGATTAAGCTCTGAACAATGCCACAGCTACTTTTTTTTCTCTCTCCTGCTAACGCAATTCGCCTGGCCTGAGGACGGCTGATGATATATAATATCTCTTGGCAGTGGAGTTAATTATAACATAGCTCCATGTATTGCTCCAGAGGCTTGCCGTGTAAGAGGCCTTCCTACTGGAGGCCCTCTATAATCCTAGCTGTCAGCCTCTGACTGTCATTTTAGCAGGCCAACAAGCTAGGGGTGCTGTTAGCGCAGATTTGTCTACACCCCTCCTCCCCTCCCTCATGCCTCTCCCATGTTTGCTCTGTCATGATGATCTGTAAATGGAATTGTGTAACTTAGTGTAACTCCCTGCCATTTCATTAATTTCAGCAGGACAGTAAAACTGACATGTGTGCTGCGGTAAAGTGCTCCAACACTGAGGCACAGACAATGCAATCATAATGGAATGGCAGCGCCTGAGAGCTGTCATCACACACTGTCAGCTAAACACAGGAAATGCACAACCATGTTCGGGCAGAGCTGGAGAGAAGTGAACTCATAAATATGCGTGTTTGTATTTATTATCGCTTTTTCACAATGTATTATTTGTCATGTCCCAGAGTAGTACTCCGCCACACACTCATGCAGATACCAAACCGCTTAAAGGGGCCATAGCAGGGTTATCTGAAATGTTAAAAAACTTTTTTTGTTTTTATTTTGAATTTTACATTTTTATAGAGAACAGTTTTATGTCAGTAAACATCCATCCTTCCATCCATTATCCGAGCCACTTATCCTTAGCCTGGGCCATGGGGAGTGCTGGAGCCTACAATACTGGTAGCTTTGCGAATGCAGAGTGTAGTGGAAATGTGAAAGAGGGTGCAGAGACCTGGATGCTCTTCTGACCTGTCCTCACAATCCTCTGTAGGGTGTTGTGATCACAAAAAACACGACTAATACAGCAGTTTAGAGTTTAGCCATGTCTATTCACTGTGATGTTATGAGGCACAATACATGCCAGTCAATCAGAATAGAGGTAAAATATATATATAAGCCTTAAAAGAATAGTGATAAAGAAGCTTGTTTAAACCTATGGGCTTAAACAAGCATCAAACAGCATCAAAGTCACGTAAATCTGAAATTTCACAGTTATACTACAAAACAGCATCAGAGCGCTTTTTAAAGTAAAATGCCATGTTGAGAATCCATAGTAAAGAATGGCAAAGTAAAGAATACAAGTAATGTTCAACTTGGCCTTCAAAGCTGTGCTTCCTGGGGGCTTGCTAATCAAACATTGTGAACTGAAGAAAGCAAATAAAATTTGATTCTTTTTGTGTCATTTTTTTTACCACTGTCTGTATTTCATTTCATATCAAAGTCATGCGAACGGTATTTGTCTACTTTAGGTAATTAATTAAAGCTTGGAGAGCGGTGTTATTCAAAATCAAGGACCAAAACAACCACAGAAATCATTTCAAATTAATTGTGACTCATAAATGAGTAAAGGCCGACTCCTGACACACTACTGTATTCTTCATGTTTCTCCATTTCTGCAGGTAAAAGGGTAATAATAAAAAGCAGAAATGATGAAAATAGTGTAGTCTACTCTTATCAGCTCTTTCATCTATGTGACAACCTCCATCATTTCAGTGTAGCTGAACTGTCTAGACTGTCTATGGACTCACTCTCCTGAATTTAATTTAAACAGCTGTTCACTCAAAATCCATCTCCACCGTGTGTGTGTGTGTGTGTGTGTGTGAGAGTATTTGCACATGTGTCAAGAAACCCAGAGTTGATGCAGATTTGAGCTTCTCTGATTCACATTCAAGAGGAATAATTGCCCGTATGCCAGCTCAGTGCAGGGAATGACAGGGAGACTTGTTAGCCATAGTGGTAGAAGCTGCAGAGTTGGACTGACAGTATAGTGAGTCTTGGAATAATGACAGTAGGGAGTTTAGTATCATGAACATCAATATTTGAAAAATGGGGTCTTTGAACAAACATGAGAGGTTCTAGCCGTACTCACTTCCACAGCTAGCATTTAAATGACCCACATTCTGCACTTCCTTTTTTCTTCACCTGAAGTCCACTTTAACACTTGTGGGTTTACGTACCAAATCTTTTTTGCAAAACCATTTTACAGTTTTTCCTTAGAATTAACCCAGCTGATTCCTATGCTGTGACTTTCTTAATGACACGTGTAACTGACCTCTGTTCTGCTTGACTGCTCTATACCGTGTCTTGTTGAAAAAGCTAAAATTGCTGGAACAAACGGATAAGTCTGAAATGAAATTGTCACTTATACAAAAAAGGTCAAATAGGATACGCATTTTCCCTTTTCAGTAACTCTGTTAGGCTGCTGTAACAACATTCTTTGTAACATCAATATGAAGGAGCAGTTTGAATGCTACAGTCTGACTCATTGTGACATTAAAACTATGACAAAACTGTTTGTTTTTGTCTCACAACCAGATTGCTCATTTACACAGACGTTATAAGGGGTGGAAGACAACAACACCTCTTTAGCAGCTCAGTTACTGGATAGTCAACAGTACATTTTGAAAACGGTGTTTATATAATGTAATTTTGTACTGTGATTTCTTTGAACACGTTGAGATTCCTGATATTCCAATTTTAAACCTGTAATCCTCTTCTAAATCTCAAGAAAAAAATAGTTCTACCTTCCTCTTTCTCAGCCACAGTAGGGCAACTGTTCCATGAGGAGAAAGTGTGGCTGTCTGACTGATCAGGTGGTCCATCTGGGTATTTAGCACTACACTGAGCCTTCCTTGGGGAGCAGGAGGGCTGGGGAGAGAAGAAGAGAGATAGACAGAATGGTAGAGCCAGTCCAGATGTTGTTAGGGACAAAATGAACGTTTATTCTTTGTGAGAATTAGAAATAGGTTATTATTGTTGTCTCCTAAAGTACTGATTAGATAGTAAATAGGTGTGTGAGATGGAAATGAGTGGACTGCAGACATTTTTGCAGTTTCCCAGTCAAGAGAGTGAGAATATTGTAGCAGATATAGTGAAAGTGATCATTCTGTCATACATGAACACACCACAGCATGAAATTCAACCTCTGCATTTCACCCATTCACCAAGTGAAGTAGGGGGCAGGAACTCTGGGACGGTACCTTGCCCAGGGTACCTCAGCAGTGCCTAGTGGTCTTGGGAATCAAACCCGGACTTTCTGAACCACTAGGCTTCCAGCTGCCAATAAGGTTGTTTGGATTGATACCATAGAGACACAACTTCTGATTCCATGAAGAACTTTCAGTGGATGCTCCTTTGCTTCTTTAAATTTCATGTCAATTTATGTGCCTTAGAAACTTGTAATAAAACGTATGTACAGTATTAAAAATTAAGGTTCCTAAATGATTTTTGACTTATGAGTTAAATTCTTGTACTTTAAATATCTATTCATTGTAAGGGAAGCAAACATTCATCTTCTATGGCACCACAAAAATGGCTACTTTATTTTTAAAAATGTACAATGAAGAATTTATAGTAAATATATAAATTATGGCAGGTATACAATGTGTCTATATGTATGTTCCAGTTCAGTTTAGCTCAATTATAAGTAACTGAAAAATGACTCAGGTAGTTGAAAAATGTTCACTGATAGCCTGCCAGAACGAACACTGATGAAAAGACTTGGATTGCATGCTTGAGTCATATGTCATCGCGTGTGCATGTGTCTGTTTGTGTGTGTGTGTGTGTGTGTGTGTGTGTGTGGGACAGATTGTCTGGCTGCTAAAGAGGCGTGAGGGCCCATGGTGTCCACTCCAGGTCAGCCGTGACCAGCAGCACATGGCCAGGTAGCTGCACTGTGGCCACCGGTGTGCGTGTACGTGTGTGTGTGTGTGTGTGTATGTGTGTGGCTTGCTGAATGGGCGCCGCAGAGAGGAGAGGAGTGGCTGTGGCAGCAGCGGCTGCATGCTGAGCTCCAAGCTGTCTGCTAGATCCGTCCCAGCCATAGACAAAAGCGCTCGGATACTGCGGGGCAGCAGCACCCCAGCAGCAAGGGACCTGAGACACCACGAACGTCCTTCAACGGGACACACGAGCATCCTGGCTGGATCACCACGCACCTACACTAAACAGAAGGGCTCATTCATATTTTAACATTGACATTTATATACACTGATAACATTGCAGTGATTTTTCCATGAAAACCTAAGAGCCTGTACATAGACTCACACTTCTATTGACATGACCTGAATTTTGCAAAGCTCAGCTTCATGTTTATTAAAGAATCATCTTTGACTGTGTTTTTAAAAGAACATATACATAAAAAAAAACGATTCTCAGATACTAATTGATACTAAAATTTTGTATCAGTTAGCACTGGTATCGATAATTAAATGCCAGTTTTGCATCTGCCGGTTCATAAAACTCGCCACAACAATTTTCAATAGGCATTCAATAGCCCCTCCCCCAGCTGTCATGTAAACTGTAAGACCCAATGTTTACA
>JBBPDC010000011.1:9725105-9750492 GCA_037974485.1 Hemigrammopetersius urotaenia | reverse complement strand
CTGAGGTACCCTGAGCAAGGCACCATCCTCACACACTGCTCCCCGGGCACCGTGTTCCTGGCTGCCTGCTGCATCACTTGGTGAATAGGTTAAATGCAGAGGAAGAATTTTGTGCTGTTCACACTGTGTGCTATGATGTGTTCACATATGACAGAATGGTCACTTTCACTTTTCACTTTCACATATATACCAGAATTTCTATGTACAATGTTATTTAATAATAGTAGATAGACATTCATGGTTTTGATTTTACACCAAAGTGAGTAGAAAATCAAAGGAAAGGTCCTGTGGTGGCACCTCTCCCACTGCTCTGTACAACCCTGTCCCTATTCACATCGGTTATGCTTCAAGGACTTCCTGTATTCCAGCTTTCTTATTTTTGACACTGGCTGTATTTCTCGGGCAAGTGGAGCAGATTGGATCTTGTGTATTCAATCCCTGCTGGATGCCAAACCCAGGAACACAGCAGAGAGCCTCTTAGTCAAAGCATTTAGAAACACTGCAATACAAAAAATCTGTCTCCCCTCACGCTGAGTCCTGGCAAAAATGGCGTGATTTAGTGTGGAGGAGGCCAAACCCACTCTGCTTTTTTTTCTTCTTCTTTTTTTTTTTTTACAGTGCAGCAGCCCAGATATGCAGATATGTGAACACGCATAAACAGTCAAGCACGCAGACAGACGGATGGATAGTCATACAGTAAGTCAGATGAAAAGACAGACAGACAGACAGACAGACAGACAGATGGATGGAAAACCAGACAGGTAGACAAATAGATAGATGGATAGATGGATGAAAATATCCATGTTTGTTGCTTTTTGTACTTTGTCAATCAACTGCAAAAACAATTGTGTAAACCAGCAGAACATCCAGAATCGTAAAAGTCCTGGAGCATTTTGTCCATGTTATGGACAAAAGAATGCATTGAACAACTGACCCCCTCAGAGCACAGCAGGTGTAGTGTGGCTGGGATTAAGACATTTTTTAAATTGACTCATTATTTCATGAGCTTATCTCATCACTGCCTTATCTCACGACTGCCCGCAACCAAATAAAAACCCAAATAAGTAACCTTCATAATCTTCCACTACAAACACAACCTTCTCTCTGTGCATTCCTTTATCTTTACCTGAAAGTCTGAACTCTGCTATCACCTCTGCTTCTATCTTACCTGGCTGCAAATTTTAATCCGCATGGGCTCTCCCCCCTCTTCATATGCACAAGTTGGGAGGAAATTATTTGTCAAAGTGAATGTCATCTAATTTAGCCTTGCTTAGACGCTGCTGTGATAAGATCTCGCCGCCTGGATTCAGCCAGGGTTTGCCGTTCAAATATATTGTTCAGCGGGTAGCCTTTTTAAGATCTCAATCTAGCAAGAGTCGCTTTCTCCCTTTTACTCACCCTGCCTCCCTCCCTCGCTCCCTCTTTCTCCCCACTGCATTTTATTACATATGCAGGCCGTTTGACTAATGCACTTCAGTCCTGGCTGGCCGCCACATGCCAATTTATAACACGATAGCTCGACCCCCTCCATGCATACCAAGCAATGTCGATTTGTTGCATTGCCTTATGAGCATGGTAGCTCCCCTCCCACACATGTTTCTTTCTCTCTCATTCTCTCCACACTGAAGAAATACCTGTGAGCTCGAGCAGATGTGGATTAAAGCGGCTGTGGTGTGGCATGCAAATATTTTCATGTAAGTTTAAAAAAAAAAGGAACATGGAACTGGTATTTTATATGATGCCAAGGATAAAAAGGAATATACCACAGTGGTGGGGGGAGCCTGTGTATGGGTGTGTGTTTCGGATATCAGTGTCAGTTTATTTGCCTAGACACTCTACGTTCATTACCTCCTGTGCACCTGTGTCCGCAGTGACTCAGTTAGTGAAGTTCTTGGTCAGCTTGGACCTTCTGACCTCCTTATTCACTCCCTCACTGTGCAGACATGGAGAGAGAAAGAGAGTTAAAAACAGGAACACACATTAGTGCACACTTGGTATTGCTCAGTGTGATCCTAGATAATGCAGTCTGCTGTTTCCTATCAAAAGCTCCTCCATATCTTTTAATACATGGCAGTTGCAACATGCAAGAGTACATACCCTGTTCAAACATCCAGGACTAGAACAACATTTAGTATGGTTCAGCCAGAAACATTGCATACATACAACCATTGCTGTTGAATGAAACAAGACCACACATCTCCACTTTTGTCTTTTTTTTACATCTAATTGCAAGCATCAGTAATTCCAAGTACCAGCAAAGGTAGTACTTTTTAACTCCTCTATCAAAATTAAACAGAAATGACCTGAAATGGGGAAAAAATTAGTTTAACTGACATTATAAATGTTCTTCTGCTATAAAGTGTACATGATGTTGTTAGGACAGTGAAGTATATTGAAATATTTTTTGTATTTTACCCCAGTTATGTCTCTTTTTTTCAAGCTGCCACAGCAAATACATTGAACAGCTTAACCCTCTAGCCCTCCTGTTGTCCACTTCACTCTCTTCTTTTTGACCATTTTATCTGTGTAATCTGTTTTATCTGTGTAAATGCAAATGGAATGAAAGTTCTCAAGGGTCTGGAGTTTTATCAGATTTTTTCATTTTTAACTTCAACTCATAGATCCAATTGTAACACTTGACTCCCTTGTGGCCCCTTTTGGCCAGTTGAAACCCATGAAAACTACCTTTTTTAATTCCTTGTTATTTACACAGTTAAATCATACAATTTATGGTAAAATGTTAAAAGTTGTTTAATGGTTTCTACCAGATTATGTCATTTATCAATTTTTTGCCAAGCAAGCAATTTTATATAATATTCTTAGTTTCCAAAAGGGATGTATGATGGTTTACTGAACTCCAATGAAGCAAATGAATGACACAATTTTGACATAGATGTGATCTTAAGGGTGTCAGATAATGGTTTGTGTTTGTGCATGAAAAAAAAAATCAGTGTCGTCAGCTTTGTTCAGACTTGTTCCATTTTTGGTCTTATTTGAGGTTGTTAATGCAAATGGAATGAAAGTTCTCAAGGTCTGGAGGTTTTTCAGATCTTTTCATTCTTAACTCATTATATGTATCAGTAATATACTCCATGAATCCAACTGTAACACTTGACTCCCTCATGGCCACTTTAGGCCATTTTTAAATTCCTTGTTAACATGCTTGGAGGAAAACATTAACTGATACCTTTGTATCTTCAGCCAATGGCTGTGCTGGCTCTTTGGGTGGATCCTACCATGACACTGTTAGAGATCGAACTGGCATTTTCCTGATGGGGCCAATCATGGGTCCCGGAATCATTTTTAATGTTGGGGGGATGCAGGGATCCACGTATTGACTGTTGTCTGGGAGGAGAAAAGTGATTTTGAAAAGGTGGGAGGAGTTGCACATGGGGTCAGTGCCAGGTTGCACAGCTCTGTGCTTAATTAGAATTTGAAGATACCACTGAAAACCGTGAAATCCAGGAAAATGTATTATTTACTGGTGAAGATTATTAGCAGCTAATGTTTCTTATCACAACATGCAAAGAGATGAGAAGTTATCAAGAGCTTTCAAATAAAAAAACAATGAGAACGAAAGAAAGAGAGAGAGAGAGAGAGAGAGAGAGAGAGAGAGAGAGAGAGAGAGAGAGAGAGAGAGAAACTCCTGCCATAGTGGAAATGCCACCAGAAAGTGTAGCTACATTTCTGATGGAAATGTGATTTAATCAGAGTCCAACCATCTATTTTTACATTGTCTATTTTTGCTGGCGTGAAAATGTCAGCACTTTTCCCATTTCACTCCTCCACTATAGCGGGTGCATTTAAATATCAATCTTTACATGCAGCTGTCAGTACATGGCGGCATCTGGACCTTGATCTTAACTTAAACTTGATCAGTTTATCTTCTTGACTTTTTCTGAAGTTTTATTTTTCTTTCTCTATTTCTTCTCATTAAGGAAAGCTTCCCATATGCACCAATTACTCCTCAACTGGAATTTAGAGCCTGTGTTAGTCTGTCTATTCTGTATAGCTGTGCAATGACTGAGGGAGAAAAATTACAGACATATGATACAAGTTAGCTTTGCTGCTAAAGTTTAGGGACCAACTAAGCTTGATAAACAAACAAGAAAGGAAAACAACTTGTTCAATAAAGTCTGCTAATTAATTAGCTAATCAAGCCCCTTACTAATTAGATGGAGAATCATTACTAAACCAGGGGGCTAACGTGTGCTTTGCCAGGAGCATTGCTATTTGATTTGACTGTAGTTTTTTTCCAGTAGCAGTGATTGGAAAGCCCAGGCAGAAAGCTAAAACCTGTCTCCCCTCTCAGGCTGAAGAGTTTTAGAGAGCACTTCAGTTCAGTCGGTGTAGAACACTGCCTCACAGAGTTAGGCGTCATCCAGCTACCTCAGCCTGACCCAGCCAGATGTGGCAGTGATGACCTCTGCGGTCAACAATAGCGACGCTCTCTAGAGAAGAGCCGGCGTAATTAACGGTGCTGCTTTTTTCAGTGGAATGCGCTAGAAAGGACGAGAGTCACCGATGGCCACTCAGCACTTCAACCTGAGAGAGGTGTGGGTGGCAGTGGGGTTGGTGGGGGGAGGGGGGGGGGGGTTGGCTGGAAACAGACCAGCAGGGAAAGGTTATGATGCTAAACATAGGTGCCGGTAATGTGGGAACGAGAGGAAGATGGAGGCTGGTGGGATGGCGGGGGACGTTTAGGTCGCAGAGGTTGTTAAGAGGTATTATTAAGTGAAGAGAATCGCAGAATACTTTTGCATTCATTCCATTGTTACCGAGAGCCTCAGCTGTCACCTTTTACTCGCTGACTTCCTTGTGACTTAGTGCCTGCAGCTAGGATAATTGGTGGTGTCTCGGCAAGAGAGAGAAATGCATCTAAGTAGGAGCGAGACACCAAATAATAAATAAGAAGAGCTAGGCTGTGTTCCTGTGGAGATGGGTGGAGCAGATATTGCTGATAAAGAGAGCCAGGGTTGGACCCAGTGCTGAGTCTTTGGCTTTCCCTGGCAGAGACATTTGTTAAAAGTTAATGCTGGGCTTTTTTGGGTTTTGATGGATGGTGGTGATCTGCATCAGTCTTAATCCATGAGGACACAAGTGCTATGCAAACACAGCACCTGGCACCCTCTACTAGCCAAGAAGGATGACAAAAAACAACTCTGCAGGTTTAAGCTCCAGCCTCAGAATCGGGCCACAAGTCGTTTGGAAGAAGAAGATGAAGACATCTAGCAGGAAACAGAGTACAATTCGAACTATAGCTGAACATTATGGACTGCAGATCTACAATTTGTGAAACTGATGTCTTAAATGCATGTGTGAAATTACACCTAGCTTGTACTCATTTATTGGTCATTTTATTAGGTAAGCTTCTGAATGGTTATTGGCTTGGCAACACAGTTCTTAATTAGTGTAGAACTTTAACAGTAGATTGAGTTTCTTTAAATAGGCTCTGCACACTCTGCTCTAATGGTTGTTAAGGGAACCAAAAAGAAATCTTTCTGTCACTTTTATATTTTTAGAGTGATGGTGCAATCTACTGACCATAGCATGTCTGAATTGTCAGCTACTACTGTCCTGTCCTGTTCCATCAGTGGTAAGGGACCATACCTAACACTGCATTGAGACCAATCTAATAGTGGTATGTTAGTGCTGGACTGATGTGAGTGCAGCAGCCACAACAGAGGGCTTTTTAAATACAGTGTATGTATCCTGACCTTATTGTTCATCTCTATTTGCAATTCACTTCTCATGTTCATAACAGATCTGAGGACAGCCCAGTAGATGGAGATGGCAGTATCATAAAAATCTAATCAAATCTCAGCTTGTTACGAGTGAAGGTAGGTAATGAAATGAAGGGTTAACAGTCCGTGTATCCCTTGATTGAGTTGCCACAACCCGTCAGGAGGGTTTTCCACATGCATGGAGACAATACGTCCATAAGTGCACCATGAATCAAGAGCACTGCCGAATTCCAGATGATTAGTCTGTCACACCGCAACCAAGTTCATTCACCCATATCCACACCTGGGCTTTACCATATAAATGACAAGTCATTTACCCGGGAAGAGCTTCCAGATCACCACTACAAAGCCTTTGATTGGCTGACGGGGAATTAGCCATCAAACTAACTGCCTGGATAACCTTTGCGCACCGTATTGCATGTTACAGTTATAGGAGCCTTGCGTGATTAATACAGTACACTGCACAATATTTTACCATGTCTGATTTACCAATTATGAGCTTTTTCTGTATGGTGTCACTGAAACAAAACTGTGGCTACTGGCGTATTCCAGCTGGCTTTACTCCTGTGATCTCAAGGGTGGGCATGTGCAGCTGTACTCTACAGCCCTGAAACATGTCTGCCGTTAATGGGGGCTTTGGGACAGGTGGTCAACCAAGAAATTGGTCCCTTTTGCTGGCCATGTTTCTCTGCGAGCGTATGGAGACAGTAAGAGTGTGTAGGTACTAAAAAAAGAAAAAAAGGTATGCGCCACAGACGAGGCGGATTGTGTGCCAGGGGCTTGAGTTTAGCAGCATCCCAAGGGGGCAGAACAGGAGCTTCCCTCCTGAGGGTACTCTCTCTATCTGCCTCTTTACTCTTCTACCACTGCAAATGAAGCACTACACTGAGGTCACCATTCCACCCACTCAGCCTCTGCCGAGGGAGCGTGTGTGTATAATGTATATAATGTAAGATTTTCATGTATAGGTGTTGGTGAGTGTTCGTTTCAAGCTATGAGAACCGTACCTATCTGCGTTCACACATGGATGCAAAGTTTAATCTCAGTGACATTGAAAAAACAAGTATCTGGTGAGGACATCCTCTTAGGGTTCCACATCATTATCTGTGCACAAGGGTGCGTTTGTTTCAATACATTAGAAAGACATAACTGCTCTGACTACACGGGAAACATAGAAAAGAAAAATGGTCATGAGTTTGTATTGAGCTTTGTGTGAAAGGTAAGACCATTTTCTTTAGCTTAATAAAGTTTGCTATCACTTTCGTTGTTTTTTGTTGTAGCTTAAATATGCAAACAATAAAAAAGTCATTTTTATTAAGTCAAAATGTTAATCACAAATGTAAATATAAGTTAGTTTAATACGATTATTGTGGATCATTTCTCTTGGTCCATTTAAAACATGCCACCACATCTTCACCCTCAAGCCAGCATCATCTCTTCTCGAGACCTTAAGTACTTACCCTCTGTGTGTGTGAGAGTGCTGATTCCAGTGGGAATCTTTACTTTGTGTACAGCACTCTTAGAACAACATGCATGAACCACCTACACTTGCGTTACTCCACAACTAGGTTTAACACTACACGGGTGATGGGTGATACGGTAATGTTCTTTGATTCTTTGACAACACCACTGTCGAAGGAATGGATCTGTGTCATAACTCAGGGACCCCCTGTATTTGCAAGAACCGAAATTATGGGATTTTTTTATTGGATGTGCTGCAACAGACACATTTCAATATCTCAACAATCGCTTACACAAAAAGTTTGATTTTTATGTTTATGCTTGGCTACATTTTTCACATCAGTTCCATTTGTCTCATTCAACAAAACTGTATCTAACAGCCAATCAAAATTCAGCAGTCAATACAGGCCTGTTTATATGGCAAATATCACCACTTTTGAAATACAAGGCATTTTGATTTATGCAGTGCTTTACGAAGTTTTCCATTTCTCAATTTTAGAGTCAACTATAGCTCTACCTATCAATACAGATTTTTCACAAATTTGAAAAGATTAGCATATCAGACTGTCTTTTTACATTTTTACATGTTTTATCACTGTTGCATATTACCTTTTAGCTTCGACATTCCATGGATGATGGACATATTTATTGGGAAAAAAATCTTGTTACATCAACATACATTAGGCCTACTTTCTTATTCTTCTACTAAATAATGTTGGAAATGGAAGTTTTGTTACAACAGAGGAAAAATAATGAAGTCTAAAAATATTCTTGTGTATGTGTGATCACCTCGGATCCGTAATCTTTCTGAAAGGTCAGTTATTGGCAGCTTTTAGGCCACACTGCCAGGCCTATTGCCTTCTCTCTCACTCACAAACACACACACACAGGCCACTAATCTCATGCTAATGGACTTTCCACCCCTCGCGTCAACTGTCTCAAACTATTAGAGACTACCGTGCAGTGGAGGTTTGGCAGGAAGAGGGCAGGGAGGGGATCCTCTGCACACCTTACAGATGCTCCCTGTCCAAGCCATGCTCTCGGCTCACACAGTTACACACGATGCTCCTACACAACCTACTGAAAGAGTCTGCTAAGAAAAACCTGCTGTCTCTTTCACTATTCCTGCATTTCAATTCATGTCATATTTTGGCTACTGATATTGCTCTTAAAAGGAGAAAAAATGTTTTATAACTTGAATGTATATAAGCTTTAAATAGTATTTAGCTTTATTCATTTCTATTGATCTGCGAAATATTCACAAAACATAAAGGACAGCGGGTCTTTTTCAAATAACATAAAGGTAAAATGTAGAGACAACCATGTACAAAAATTCGTATCACCTGAATTAGTACAAAAGGTGCCAATATTTTTGCATTAGGTACAGAATGTTCTCCTTTTTTTCAGAGTTTAGGTCAAGCTGTTCCAAGAAGACCCTGCAATAAGTTGCATGTAAAATGGACCTTGCATAAATGGTCAAAAAAAGATGACGTTGTGTTATTAAAGAGATGAAAAAAAGGTCAAATTTGAAGAGGCCCTGTAATTAAATTTTCTTCTGTTTCCTCCATTTAGCCAGAAAATAAATCTCTCCTTCAATCACATGAGAAAGAGCAGCACATTGCATGCTATTAGTCAGCCCATTCTAATACTCACACACAGCCATTCCATTGCCCTGCATTAATGGTCTCCATTTTCACTCTGCAATAACTAGAGAGAGGTAAAGTGGCACACTCCCTCTCTATCTCTCCTTTTTTCAACCATGTAGATAGCTCTCTCCTTTCTCTTGCCTGTGTATGACTGATCACAGTGGGCACCATTCAGGGAGAGATGCATCCTACAGGATATGGGAAATGGACATTAAGGAAGAAAAAAAAAGAAAGCTAGTGCCCAGTTACGGATCGATGCCTCTTTTAATTAGCATGCCTGCTAATGCACGCGTGCCAGGCAAGATGTGCTGTGAGATGCGTTATATATGCAAAGCCCTAGCTTCAGTTATGTAGCATGCATGGAGCCTTATTGCTTTCCTCTTAGACGTCTCACGTAGGTTCAAACAAATGCTGAATTATTTGTTTTATTGATTCCCCTCCTGAATATCCTTTGGTGGTTTGGTCTCTAGGTGTTTTAACGTTCCTGCCTTTTACATTTGATTTCTATCCACTGACTTTGCAAGCGGTATCCCAGGCATGGGAATAAGATTATGATAAGGCGATTACTGATGAACGGAGAGAGAGAGAGAGAGAGAGAGAGAGAGAGAGAGAGAGAGAGAGAGAGAGAGAGAAAGCAGAAAGAAAAAAGCAAAAAGAAAAGGAAAAGGGAGAAAGAAGTACTCTTTCAATAAAACGGGTGAAAATAGAATCTTTTTCTTTGGTGCCGACCTGCTGTCTGTTTCTGCCTGGCCAGGCCTTCTCACCTACAGTGAATTTATTGTTTCATTTACCTGAATGACAAAGCTATTTTTGCTCTGGTTTGGGCCTTGTTACAAGGATACAAGGGAGCAGAGGGAGGCCAGGTTTTTACCGAGCCATCCCAAATTGACTGTGATTCAAGGCATTTGACTTCCCTGGAGAAACAAGGCTGAACTCTTTGTTTGGTGGCTTACTCCCTCTCCGTACTGCAGCCTTTCTGATGTGGGTACATGCACTTTTTAAAGGAACCAAGGAGTGAATTTGATATCTAGATTCAAAGTCAGTGCTGAAGTTTACCAAAGAACACAAACTACAAAGTTATGGTGTCCTCACTACACCAAACCCTTTGATTGTGTGCGTTTGAAAATATCAGGGTGGCAACCTACAACAATACCCGATTACTCTCCAAGCCTAAGAAGCTAAAAAAAAATCTTCTGCCAAGTGCCTCACCATTGCAGACAAAAGCGCAGGTTTTGACAGTCTCATCAGACGGAAACAAATGATCGACAGGAGAAAAGAGGAGGATGGAGAGGGTTAAATGGATAAATCCACCCCAGATTAGTAGGCATCAGTTCAGTATTCGGGGTTTCACCAACATCAAATTAATCCACTCAGTAAATGAGCGCACCAGATGGCTGCGACAGAATCCAACCACACTGACAAAAATCCAGTTAATGATCCTGCTAATCCTGCAGGAATATAATACGAAATAAATGAGTGGAGGAAAGAAATGCAATGGGAAACAAAAAAGTCCATATCTGGTTCATTTGGCTACTTGCCTAAGCCTAGCACAAGAAACTTGTGTACCCCTGTGTACTGAAGAATTCAATTCAGGTGTGAAAGCTACATACTGTTCATAGTGTGTATCCCTTGAAAGTGTGGACCAGGTCAATTTTGGCTTGGTCCATCTACTGCCTTACAAAGAGCCTTTATACCAAATTTTGAACCCTCAAATCTTTTTTATTTTCCAGGAACACTTTGAACCTCAACAATAAATGGATTAACATACAATGCTAAATCATTCTTTGAAAATCAGCCCCTTTGTGGCTGTAACAACCTCAGCTCTCTTGGGTAGGCTTTCTACACAGCTTTGGAGTGTCTCTATAAAAATTTGTGCCCATTCAGTCAAAAGAGCATCTGCGAGTTCAGGCACTGACGTTGGATAAAAAAGCCTGGCTTGCAATCCAGGTCCAATTTGTCCCAAATGTGCTCGGTTGGGCTGAGGTCAGGGCTCTGTGCAGACCTCCACAGTCTTTATATGCTGTAACATTGACATCCCCATTCACTGTAACTAAGGGGCTGAGCACAAACCCTAAAACTCATTTTCCCTCCTCCACCAAACTTCACTGTGAGCATGATGTGGTCTGGTAGATTACACTCTATTTTTCAGTGTACACCCTAAATATGCCCCCAAATATTTTCTCAAAACACTTTAATTTTGTTTTAAACTCAGCTTAATACATTACCATTTTAAAAAAAAAAGGTAAACCCGTATACATACTGTACAGCTTATGCTGACCTGCTGTCTAGTTTTCTTAAGCGTTTAGCACTAAAATGAAATATATATCAGCACGAAAAAAGCAAAAAAAATGCGGAGGATATTTGCGGTTTCCGTGAACGACTGAGGCAGTGAACTCCGAACTGCAGCTTTGTGGGGAAACTTTTGTATTCAAGGGCCTTGCCTCCATATAACCAGTTTTCTGGGTACAATGCCTCTGAATTGCACCTAAAACTGATGCTAGGGTCAGCATGGGCATTTCTTTTCTAAGCATTTTTAAACTATTCTTACACTTACTGGACAAAACAAATGCTGCTGGAGTATCTCTCAGGAAGCAACTAATCCCACTTCTGCAAAATTGTTGCCAGAGGGACAATTATCCTCTGAGATGAGGTTAGCAAATATGTGCTGCATTACCTTCCATACTTGATTAACTCCAAGGAAAGTGTATCTGCTTTTTGCCTCCCCAACATATACATGTGCACTGCCTGCATCTAAACTGCACCAGCAGAATACTAAGCCATATAGTGAGTGCTGCAGATACAAAAGTATGTCTTTACAGCACTGTAGTCAATGAGTTGCTACAAAGCTCACTCCTAAATTCCATCAGGAGTATTCAGCAAGACCAGAATACAGACGGTTAATATTATTGATATTAATATTTTTTGTAAGACAGTGTTTAGAGCTGGCAAAGCTGAAGAATAGACTAAAATGAATAGTTTGAAGTAGATCCCAATTGACACGGATATTTAATCTGAGATTAATCTTAATGAATGTATGTGAAACCGCCGCTATACAATATATGGATAAAAGTATTGGGACTCACCTCTTTATTGAATTGAACTGGCCCCATATTTCCAATACTTTTGTCCATATAGTATATGTCCAAGAGTTTGTAGACACCTGTTCTTTCACTCTTCTTCTGAGATTATGGGTACTGCTAGAAATCCACCTAACATACTAAAACTCCTTGTCCTTTTAATCTAATGTCCTGCACATTTCCATCTCTGCCTTCCATTTCCTGTGATAAAGGTTTTACACTCCACCACCTCCCCATTTTCTCTCTGTTCTCTTTTAGCCCTTTCACTGTTCATCAAAAGGGAGGGGCTGACCTCATGCAGAAGCCACCCAGAGCTCCAGCCCTGGTTTTCATCTACCCTACAGTCACTATTTTCTTATATTTCAGTCATAAATTGAAAGCTTAGTCCAAAAACATAGATTACATGAGACACCTGTGGTGGAAATGGGGACATCTTAAAGAGAATCCACTAATTAGACCAATCTTAGTGAACTGATTATTTAGAACATCCTGAATCTAAACACTTTTGGTGTTTACTGAGTATTAGCTATAGGAACATGTTACCATGACTATGAATAGGAATATGATGATGATCTGCTCTGAACAGATTAGAAATTCCCAGGTTATGTTGAGATCTGGGATCCAGAGGCTTCTGCTGTGGACAATAGACAGCTTGCATAATGCCTTCAGACCTTCTCTTTTCTCTGTAAACAAACAGACTGACCTACACTGCAGAATAATTCTTGCAAACTTCAGCAAACAAAAACAACCATCCCCTGTTCCCAGACTTTGGCCATGAGTCCTTTTTTTTATTTTTATTTTTTTGAAGAGTTTGATACTGAGACTACTGAGGGACTAATTTCTCAGTTTGGCTGCTCGGCTTAGCTAACAGTGAAGAAAGAGCGCAAATGCTGTGGCAGCAGGGATTTGCCCAGTGCTAAAAGCCAAATGCATTCACATAAAACAGTGCTGGAGTTCAACCACTATGGGAAAGAAACAGCAAGCAAGCCACCAGAAGCTGTCACAGCTTTTGAGACGATATGACTTCTTTCCATTTTTGAATGTGCACATTTTGAAATTACACTATTTGGTCCTAGATTCACTGCAGAGGAAAGTTTCAGGCCATTTGTCAGAGGTGATGAAAAAAAATAATGATCGTACCATAAAAGGTGGCATGGAGGAACATGGAAGGAAATAAAATTGGCATATAGTACAGGTCAATATGGGGAAAAGGAAAGCAAAAATGGTAGGCATTTCTTCTTTGGTTCAACAAAAGCAGTCATTTTGTTGTGTGAAAGAACAGGCTTTCTCAAACCCCCGACACACACACAAATGCAGCAGAGTCAATAAAAGATGACACTCAAGCCCTTTCACCAGTAACTTGACAATTTTACACATGGATAAAACGATAAAGCAAAGGCTATGACCTCTCATCTCATCTTTCAATGCCACTCCTCTCACAGGACGAGCGTGATCTCACCTCGCTCACTCTCATTCATACTCCCAGCAGGGTCATTCAGAAAAGCAGACGTTCACTTGACCGCTGCATACACCTTCTGTACTCAAAGGAAGGAATGTGCAATGCCCATTAGACTACAGGTAGAGGAACACAAGATATGTTTTAACCTTCTTATTTCTTCTGCTGTGTTTTAAAATATTCTGACACGTAAAGATCATGACATAACAAAGGCAACAATTCTTGGATTTGATTTTATTTGCTGCAAACTATAGTTTCAAGCAAGTAAATAATTATATCAGTCGATACATATACATTAACTTTCCATTCTTCATTTATCTTACCTTATTTTGATCCAACCTGTATCCTATATCTTGTCATAGGTGCGGAATTGGAATGGATGGAATGACTGTATGTTTATCATTGTTGCAATTAAAGGCCTGATGGGGTCCCAGAGGAGATACTGATTGTAAATTGGGCAGCAGCATTCTAATGCTGAGAATAGCTGAATACAGTGAAATAAATATTAATAAAAAAACAGAAGCCCCAAAAGGAGTAGAATGAGTTGAAAAAAGTCCCTGAATGTATCACTAATTATACATCAGGTAGAGTAGGATTAACCCCTGGTTATTCACAGAGCTGTCAGAATGTACTGACTTAAACCCCTTTATCAGCATTTTTACTGGTACATTTTGGACTAATATCATGATGCAAATATAAAAACTGTATAAAATAAAAAAAAAAAACAGTTTTTGTAGAGTGATCTACATTTCTTTGTATTATGTTCACTCTGGTATTTTCATGGGTGTTGCAAATTGTAAAGTGTCCATTTTTATTATGCATGAACAAACCACATGACAGCAGAATTATTTTCTCTGCATTTAACCCATTCACAAAAGTGTATCAGTGGGCAGCCAGCGGCGCAGTGCCCGGGGAGTGTGGGGAGGGTACTTTTGTCAATAGTACCTTTAGCCTGGGATTCGAACCAGATCTCATGAACTAGATCTCATGCAGGTAAATTACTGTGTAAACGTTACTGGGATTCTGGCTCTGAAACATTTTAGCCCATTGTTGCATTCCTGAGGCAGTTGCATCTAGTAATGACATCATAACTAGAACTGAAATTGTGTTTCGATCGCAATATGAGCCCATAATGCACTTTAATAATATTTAATATTCAGTTTACAAAGGCCACAGGCAATGATGCAAAGCCCACTAACTGCACATTTTAATTTTGAGGATTGAAAGGAATAAAAGTTTCCACATATGCCCACATCTAGTCACAGTTTCTGTTTATTTTGTTAAAGTAAGTCTCTCAGTAAACCATCTTCTGAGACCCCAATGCAAATTCATGCCTTGGCTTTAAAAAGTGGAAGAACACTGATGGGGAACCAGCCACCATTACATTTACGGCATGAGTTCTAACTCAAGCAAAGTGGAATATGTACCCATTTAATGCCTCCATATTTTTGTGCTATTCTACCAGGTTTTGTGTCTATCAGAAATGAGTGTGCTTTTGTGTGCGTGTGTGTTAGAGAGAGAGAGAGAGACAGACAGACAGACAGACAGACAGAGAAAAAGAAAGAGAGAGAGAGAGAGAGAGTGTCTGAAAGAAATCTGAAGAAAGGAGAACGGCTGGTAGGAAGCAGTTGCATTTGAAGTCAGACTCCACATAGAGATGCTGAAACTGAGATCGATACGTTGTGTTTGAAAAGAGCAACAGTGAACTGGGGACTACAAATTGCTATAGTGTTGGTCCTCTGTACCGTGTACTGATGGCATTGTTTTGCGGGTGGACTAGCATTTAGCACAGTATGTACCACGTAGGCATCCCTTGTGGACAAGAATACAGAGGTCATTAGTTCTTGATACAGTTCAAAGAATTGTAAAACGGACATGTAGTTGAAGAATGCTTGTTGTAAACCCACTAGTTAAAGAAAAAAATAACTTCATCACATCACACACATCATAGGCCCATATCTTAGATGTTTTTAGATTGACGAGTACATTGCTGAAACAGATTTACAAACATCTGTCTGTTTATTGTACTGCATTTGGATCCACATATTCATGTAAAATTTTTAAGGACCATTTGATCCTGGATTGGATGAGGCATGATAAAGCGCAGAGGCGGGAAAAGCCCACTAGGTGACCTTAGTTAGGATATGAGGGTTTGTGAATGAATGAACGAATGAACGAATGAATGAATGTATGAATGAATTGATGAATGAATGAATTAATGAATGAACAGTCAGTCGTTCATTTGCTTGAACAAATGAACTTAACAGAAATATCAGGTACCTTTAGTTTGGATTTTTTATTATTACAAATTTGAAGCATTTGTCATCCACCTAATTGCCCAGCATTTATCAAATCTACAATAAGATCAAGAGAAACAGGACACATTATAACACCTCAGCATTTTATAACCGCAGATATGGTAATGTTTCACTTAAAATGAATTCATTGAATGGCCAATGCAAATCATAAAAGAGCATATTAATTCAGCTTCAGATCCTCTGCCTTTCATTTTACTCTCCAATTTCCCTCTCTATTCTATGGTTTTAGCCCATATGAAAGGCCATCGGTGGAAAATCTCTGGTAAGAATTACCATAACTGTCAATGGCTTGGATAAACCAGTCCATTATACTTCATTAGAGCATATGCGGATCTATCTAAGCTCTGAGTTCCATGCCAATTTCATCAGGAGGACACCTGAGATTTATTCTCCTAGATCTTTTTGGGGTCAGTTCATATGTGTAGAATAACAAAAATAGTGTGTTCATTTATGCACTATAGTCCTGGACATGCTGGCCGAACATATAACACTTGAACATCACACTTAATTTATTGGACATCCCATTCCAAAACCAGGGCATTAATATGAAGTTGTAGCCACACTGATACATATAATGGAACAATGAAACATATAATTGTGTAAAATGTGTTTGTATGCTGAAGGGCTAACATTACCCATCACTGGAATTAATGGTACAGCCTGAAAAACAGCCAAACCCATTATACTTTCTCCACCAAACTTTACTTTTGGGACTAGGCATTTTGCGATTTATCATTCTCCTGGCATCCGCCAAACCCAGTTTCATCCATTAGACTGCCAGAAAGTGAACTGCTTTCATGTCACAATACTAGCACTAATAGCTGGCCAGAGACTATCTGACAGAAATTTCACAAACTGACTTGTGGCAAAGGTGGCATCCTATGGCCGTGCCACATTTAACATCAACAACTCCTCAGTACCGCTCATTTTACTGTCTGCGTTTGTCTTGGAGACATCACTATGTTCTTGATTTTCTACACCTGTTGGCGACAGATATGGATTAAACACTTGAGTTCAGAAGTTAGGCCATATCCTTAGACCACATCCATTTTGGCCATATAGTGTATTTCCTCTAAATCTGTGCATTTGATGTGAGGATTCCTCTCACACAAAGATGTAAATGTACCCATAACAGGACCTATATTCCCTTATAAGGAACAATATAGTCATATAGTAAAGTCATCTAGTAATATATATGTTATGTGTATAACTTATACAGAATACTTTATATAGTAATAAATATGTGATTAAACCATGTGACACTAAAACCAGAGATGCTCGATAAAAAGAGAAGGATGTCTGAAGCCTCCACAAAATGATCCCAAGCCACCCTAAATATTTAGTAATTACTATACTATTTTTAAATTATATATCCAAACATTTCATACAAGATATCACTGAGCACAGATACGCACTTTACAAATAGAAACAAGACTATGAATTGAAATAAAAAATAATAAGTCTAGCTATCATTATTGAATTAAAATGATGTACTGGCTGTTGAAGCTGCTGTAGGTAGCAGCTTCAACAGACGAAGCTACACGGCGCTGCTTGTTAGCGAGTAGCAACAGGAGCCCATTTAGTAATATTTTTCTGATAGTGCCATTTGTACTCAGTTCAACAGAACAATACTATAAGTGGGTGACAATAACTGTTCATTGCTTAACTTTACTTGTTTCCTTAAGAGAAAGGAAAGGTTTGGTGAAAAGTTTTCAGCCCTCTATACACACTAATTACTTCCTACAAGCCCCCCTTGTCCTAGTGATGTCCCTGTATCCAGAAGTCCAAAAAGAGAAGGATGTCCAGACGTCCAGCCCTTGGACACACTAAATAAGTAACTGCCTGATCTCTGTAGTGTTAATGCCTGGTAATCAGGAATCCTGACTGTTTAGTCCTGTTGTGTGCAAACCTTAAATACTTAAGGATAGGGGTCACACATTACAAAACAATTACAGGAGAACTCCAAACTCAGGTCTAGAAGTGTTGAGGGGAATAACAAGATACCAAGGGCCAGACTGGGCCTGTATCCAAATAGCTGGATAAACTCTTTGGTCCTTAGTGCAGTTTTTCTTTCGGCAAGACTTTGCTACTTTGGCTCTAGACAGTTTGAGTAACATTACAGCCATGATGAGGCCCATTAGCTTTGAGCATTTTAGCTGGTGTAATTAAAGGCATCTTTCCAGTCGAACCCTGCACACTGCACAGTGCCAATGTCCCTTATGAGAGATCAAACCATCAATACCTTATGTTACTGACTGATATTACCTTAGATTTCCATCTATTTTATTTGTCGCAGTTGGCTTTGGGGAGAAAGGCAATTTACTTGCTTGAATATGAAATATGCATATATTTACATTGCATATGGGAAATGCAAAATTAAATCCAGTGCAATGAAATTTACATGTCAAAGCTTGAGGTTAGAACTGATTAAAAATGTGAGATATTCCCTGTAGGATACACTGCAGTCATTTGTTTGCAGGGAGTAGTCATAAACATTAAACACGAAATGCAGTTAATGAAGGAAAGTAGAAAGCAATAGAAAAACGGCAGGATTAGAGCATATTTCTGGGCTTTAATTACACCATTCTTTTAATAACAAATAGCTTTATATGCACTTGCATTTCTCTAGAGAAATCTTGTTTTTTAAGACTAAGGAGCCACTCTCTCTAACCTTTCTTATCGTAGTCTTTTTTTGTTCAGACTGCGGAATAAATTCATATTTGATTTAGCTTTATGAATCACATTTGATGCAGCATTTTTTCTTTCTCTATTAAAGACAATCACCTTACCTTCATAAAGTACTTTCCACCTCTAGGGGTTCTGCATACCTTCAGAAATGCAACCACGGTCTGTGAATCTGCAATACGCAAAGGTCCTTTAAATCATAGGCGGCCTGGCCAAGAATGTGTCCACCTAGAGAAAATGCGGGCACTGCAGTGAGCTCTCTCATGCCGTCTTATTCGCAAAGCACAGATGTGATTTTCTGGCTCCAGTTCTTCCGATGCATCTGCTTTCGCCTTACCTTGCACTTAGTTAACAATGACTTTAGCATACTGTCAACAGCCGCCAGACCCAGTAGTGTTCCAGCTATGATTTATGTTATTATTTTATATAATAATTTATGTTATTATTTTAGAGCCTATTTATACCATTAGTATAAACAGCAGTTGATGTTTTCAAATTATAATTAATATAAAAATAGAGATATAAGATTTTATTCCAACAGTGTCAACACATAGATCTTATGCCATATACACTCCATGACCATTTGTGGACTCCTGAACATTACATCCACATCAGATTCTCATTTCAAAATCATTTCTCTATGGATTTTGTGGTCATTGCCATTCAACTGGGAAGCGCCTTCCTCAAAATGTTGCCAAAAAATTGGAAGAACATGATTCTCTAGAATGCCTTGGATGCTGTAGCGTTAATATTTCCCTTCACTTGGGTTCCAGACCAGACTGCCAGAAAGTGAAACGTGTTTTATCAGTCCACAGAATGCTTTTCCAATGCTCCAGAGGACAATGGCAGTGTGCTATACAAAATTAGTGCTAGTCATTGCCCAGGATGATTTTAGGTTTGTGTATGGATGCTCATCCATGGAAACCCAACATATGAATCCCAATGAACATTGTTCGTGCTAATATTTCATCTAGACAGAAAAAAGTCAATTTCTACATCATTCTGGAGTCCTATTCTAAAAGCTGAGCTGTTATTTCTTATAGACTTCTGTTATTTATACTTCACAATAAATGCATTTAAAAAGTTGACAGGGGGCAGCTATAAAAGGGAAAGAATTTGACCTCTCACTTGTTAGTAAGGAATCTCATTGAAAGACACCAGTCTCTTGCATATCCCACACACATACTACTGTTAGCTTTCATCTGTGTTTTTTTTTTTTAGTTTGATTCGATAGAAATGGGTTCAAGTGAAAAAGCCGATCGCACAGACTTTAAGCCATAGTGTGTATTATTATTATGAGAACAGTATTGTTTGTTTGTTGATTTGCTTGTTGACTTGGGAAGCAAACGCTACCCCATCTGGTCCAATCCCACAGAACAGCCAATGTAACCCAAATTGCTGAAAAAGGTAATCCTGGTCATTATAGAAATGTGTCTGACCACACATTGCTTGTTGTGTAGATAGCAGCAGACCAGCCACAGTGCCCATGCCTACCCCTGTCTACCAATAAAAATGCCTACAGTGGGCATGTGAGCATCAGATCTGGACCACTACATATAATTAGACAGGTGGTTTTAATGTTATGACTAATCAGCATATATTAAATGTAAAGCTACAAGCTTTTTGTCCAGTAAACATTTATTAGTTTAATGTGAATTAAACAAATCTAATTTTCCGTTCATGTATGTTAGCATGTAAGCTTACCCAATGCAAACATCTTTCTCAAAGCAGTCCCAAAGCAATAATCAATGATGTATTGAGCTACATTGCATTAAGTAATCTGGAGCTGGGACAAATACATTATGTGATGGAAAGGGAACATTAAAAAGAAGGATAGCTAAACTTGTGCTCCTTGTGAAACCAAACCAAAACGTATCACTTCCGTTCTTCATTTGTATGCATTCTAATGTTCTAAAATTGTGCAGTCGGCCTTATAGGTGGTCAATACATATTTTTTTAAGTGTTAATTATTTCCATTTAGTTTCATATGAAAAAGAATCTTCCTAAATTCTAACTTTCATCACTTCCATCTTTAATATGCGGATAGAGGATAAATGTTCCATCATAGCCAGTATTTGATTAAAGCAATAATTCTTTAGTCATAAAATGTCCCTTTAATTAAAAAAAAAAAGAAAGAAAAACAACATTAAAGAACTCTAAATGATTCTAAAAAGCTTCAGGTGAACCTAAACTCTTCAAGACCTAAACTTTTTAAGATTTAGTAGCTGAAATGAGAAGCGGCAATTTTTGTGGTTCAAAGCTTCTTTCTCTTGCGTCTGAGAACATTTTCAGCAGCCTCTTGCATTGAACCCAAACTGTGTAGGAGGAAAACTTCAAATGGCTGCAAGTGCGCTGAAAACGGTGCGTCTTATTTCCCTCCTAATCGGTAGGAGATGAAATGGGGAGTGAGTGACGGAGAGGCCTAATTTAGTGAGGGAGAGAGGAACCAAGGTTTTCCTCCCTCCCTTTCCTTCTCCATGATGGATCAACCTTGCATTGGGCCTTCTCAAAAAAGAGATGGAGAGGGGGGAGAAAAGGAGGAGCTGGAAATTATCATGTGCAGACTGCCAAGCAAGGTGGCTGGTGTTGAAAAGTGAAAGAGAGAGAGAGAGAGAGAGAGAGAGAGAGAGAGAGAGAGAGAGAGAAGAGAGAGAGAAAAGAGAGAGAAGAAGAGAAGAGAGAAACCACAAAGGAATCTATCAACCCTCTGAAGTTCTGACATTGGCTTTGAACTTTCTTGCATGTGTAATCTATTAGGAGTGCACATCAAAGTCTTTTTAACACTTGGTCTATATTATTGGACTGACAACTGGTACCCCAAGCCTGCATAGTTCCTACATGGGCTGTCCTCTCTATTTCAATGCAATATCCTATCCTATATACTACATCAAACCTGTAAAAGATTAATACTTAAACAGTAAATAAGTAAATGCACTGTTACTTAAATGAGACATTTAACATCTAGCTGCAGAATTTTAATGAGCTCTTTGTGGTTTTCAACATGCAGATGCACACATATATGAGTTATTCTCTATCGATTTCACGACATTAGTATGTATAAATGCATGCCACATACATACCCCTGCACACACTCTTTCACACATACACATGGACTCTCGGATTATCTGTCACATGCCTTGACAGAGGTCCCTGACAGAGAGATATTGTCACTGTCTATCTAGGTGCAGAAGGTTAACGCCCAAAGCTGCTGACCCTGATCCCGACAATGACCCAAACAGCTGTTCCACTACAGACACACACACACACACACACACACACACACACACAGACACACACACACATGCACATACCCCTTGCTAGAAATAGGGCAAGGTCTGATGTCTGATGATACCCTACTCCACACTTCACCCTATACACACATTTATTGCTGCTGTCTTCCAACTGTTATTTATACAATAATACACTTTATAACTGCTGCCCTCTGCCCTTTGAACAATATTGTACATGTTGCTTTTATTACTTTAACCCTTATAAGGTCTCTGAGTTTGTGGGACCCATTTTCAGTTTTTAACTTAAGAAAAAATATATAAAAAATATTTTTGAAACTGAGATTCATTGGCCTTGGCTCATTTTCTGTGAGGAACATACATCAGAAAACATTCACATTGACCTCCTCCCGTGCCCCACCACCCACTTGGGTGGAGGTACCTCAATGGATAGGATACTAGCCTACGGACCGAGAGGTCATGAGTTCGAGTCCTACCTTCAGCACACCACCACTGGGTCCTTGAGCAAGACCCTCAACCCCAAGTTGGACACAATATACATGCACCCAGGGTACATTTGCAATACACACACTGTGAAACTCTGCCCTCATGTGTGGCATAGTCTGGCATGAAAATACTGCGTTCAATGGGACTAATGTATGGTTGTGTAAACTAACCAGAGTAGGTCAGATTTCTAATGAAATTTAAATAAATAATATAGCTTTGCAAAAACTTGCTTCATTTGTACATTTGTTCATTATGTTCCTGTTATGCCTGTTTTATCATGCATTTCCTTTCTTATATTTTAATGAAAAAATAAAAATGTGTGGCATTTCTCTTCATAAATGCGATTTAACAAAGATAAAGGAAACAAATTTAACATGTTTTGTTTATATTACTTTGAATGTAGTAAACATCTGCTCTGAATTTTAACAAAAGTTGTTTGAATATGTTCAATTAAAAGCCCCAAAATGCAATGGGTCCACCAGACCCAGCAGGACTCCCTGTGTAACCAAAAAACGAAGCCGCTATCAGGGTTAAATAATGCACTGATTGCATTTCAGTAGCATTAATTATTAAGTGTGTATGTTTTAGATCTTACCTGTCAGACTGCTAAAAAATCTTTTTTAGCAGAGGATTGATATCAATCCATCTATTGTGATGGGTAGACAACAGGGAAGCCAGAGGAGAGTTTAATGTCCCTCATCTGGGGCATTAAACTGGGGCAGTTGGTTGGCCTAGTGATTAAGGCATCCGCCCTGCAACCAGAAAGTCCAGGTTCGATCCCCAAGACCGCTAGGCACCTCTGAGGTACCTTGAGCAAGGTACCGTCCCCGCACACTGCTCCCCGGGCGCTGTGTTCATAGCTGCCCCCTGCTTCACTTGGTGAATGGGTTAAATGCAGAAGTTGAATTTCGTGCTGTTCACACTGTGTGCTGTGGTGTGTTCACGTATGACAAATAGTCACTTTCACTTCACTTTCACTTCATGTTCTGGGCAAAGTTCTTCTGGGAAACATTAGGCCCTTCATGTGGATGTTATAAAACTTTCTTATCAACCAAGGATAACACCTTTATGTCACACGTTGTCTTCCAAATGGCAGTGGCCTCTTTCAACATGATGTGTCCTGCCACACAGCAAAAATTGTTCAGGAACATAAAATTTTAAGGTGTCTATCACCTTCAAATTCACTGACTTATTCTAAATCAGCATCTCTATAAGTATGACAACCCTTCCCTGACAGTATCAGTTATGAGGTACTCATTAGTGATCACCGGAATCATATCTTATTTATAGGGGACATATTATCACTTTTTAAAAAAAGTTATAATAGGTCTATGGACTATACAAAACATGTTCATGAAGCTCTTTGTGCAAAATCACCCTCACATAAAGAGATCTCACCAGTTTTATAATTCTGGTCCCTTTCAAATGAAATGAAAGCCACACAGTCCTTTGGTTCTCTTTGTCTGGGAGAAAGTGTAGGGATGTTTGATGTTCTTTGCAGCAATAACACAACAATTCATGTGTGACTTGCCTCTGCCTGTAGCCACAGCACTCGGCTTATCCATGCTCACAGAACTAGCGAACAAAATGGCGGATCTTCAACTAATCTAGTTGGTGGGGTCTCGACAGATGAGGGGCGGTTCTATGTAAATTGGCCCAGTATTACGTCACACTGGGCCCTTTGTCCAAAAGGCCTATTTTTGAAAGGGCCTGAAACTGTGAAAAATAAAGCTGGTGATATATCTTTATGTGAGAGTGATTTTGTACAAAGAACTTCATGAACAGGCTTTGTAGTCCATAGACCTATGTTTTGCATAATATCCCCTTTAATGAGGAAAAGTATAAAATAATGAACTCTCTCCTGATTAGAAGAACAATATATTTATCTGGACATAAACTGAAAATTTTTGCACTGGTCTCTGATTTTTTTTTTCTGGAGCATTTTTTCATATTTTACTTTTGTGCAACTCTAATTTTGTGGATATCCCAAGACTTCTTGTTTCAGCAGAGTATAAATGTGAGGTGACATGCTGATCAATGAACAAACACGAAATGAGACAATGACCTTTTAAGGCAACCTTAAAAGTTGACCTTTAAAACCAAGCAATGGCAATTAAACTGCCTTCACATGTGAAACAATTAAGAAGTTTTAAACAATGAAATTTTATTTTGACTGCAAATGGAAAGGAGGATGATAAGAGAGATAGACAGCAGTTAGATCGCTGCAAGAATTGGTTGACATTGAGCTTACCAAGTCTCCATGATTATAATACGACAATAACAATGAACTTGAATAGAATTTGAATAAGCCTTTTCCAAAACATCCACAGGTTAGTTTATGTACATATAACCAAAAACAAAAAAATAATAATACTCACAATGAAGTGTAGTGGTAGAAGAGTGACGCTTTTGTGACCGTTTAATAAAAAGCTAGCCTACTCTTGGGAAGCTGTGACTGGTCAGGATTGGATCTTTGACAAATGCATGATTTGAGGTCCATCAAATGTGGTGAACTTTCTACAGAATCAGGTTTTTGCAGTTGCTTTCCTAGCCCTCTCATCTAAATCCTACTGAAACCCTACTGAGTGAGCCAAAGATGCACTCAGATTCCTTCCACTTCATCAATAAGTGGTGTAAAAAAAAAAGGCTAAGGGAACAGTCTGAGCACTAAATGCTGGCTTGGTAGTCGTTTTTAAAAGATTTTAAGGATTTAAATATTTTTTTTTCTTTTTTGAATTATTTTTTGCCACCAAAAAAAAAAAACCTTCAAAGCCCTTTGCACACACGTATATTTTTGTTAAAAAGTATCCAGTCATTGGTTAGAACAGAATACTGTATAGAATACTGTCACTTACCAAGTCCATTATTTACATGTGTGAAATGCCATTTCAGGATACAGAACATACACTGAATGCCAAAAGCAACCCCTTCCCATGTCAAAATTATACATTATGGATCATTTGAGCTCTTTTGCATGAGTGAAGGACTTCAAGGTTGCTCCCGAAATCAAGGCATATGCTGCTAACAGCGTGCTCAGCAGCCTTGTTTTTAATGTGACAGCTGGCAATGTCCAAATATCAGAGCAAAGAAAATGTCAAGGGGAGAATTTCAGCCAATAACAGCAAATGTCCACAGGGGACACGACACTCAGGCCCTATGGCACCACAACAGGGTCCACAGTCTGGATGTTGTATGTGTGTGTGTGTGTGTGTGTCATTCTCACTACTGTGAGTCATTCCTGTGGACTGTAGAAATGAAAGACCGCT
>JBBPDC010000011.1:9683300-9697033 GCA_037974485.1 Hemigrammopetersius urotaenia | reverse complement strand
AAACAAAACAATTTTTGGTGCTCCTTGTTTAAGTCTAAGTTTAAGTCACTTACTTTAGATGTGTGTTAGAAAATCTCGGATTTCTATTTTTAAAATGTAAAATTTTACGTACATTTATACTTATATTTATAATGTTTGCTCAGTCAGTAAGGAGCGGTTCAGGATGCGTGTGTGTGTTGTCCTTGTATGACTATGCATGTGTGTCATGATGGGGCGCGCAAGCTCCCGACCATGAATCTCCTCTTAGAACACACGAACGACCAGGCAAGCAGGATTCCATTCCGAGGTTTTGAGTTTATTAAACAAAAAGGCAAACAGGAGAAAAGAAATGGGCTCGATGGCCTCCTAGAATCAGAAAACGTGGTACAGGCAAGGACAGGAACAGGCGTTGAGGTGATGGAGACACAAGGTATGGAATACACAGACAGGCTTTTAAACACACATAATCACGACACTAAACACAAGCAGGTGGAACTAAGGAACGCATGACACACAGACAGAAAACCACATGACACAGAAACACTTGAAAAGATACTTTCAAAATAAAAGCCCCAAAAACCCAACAGAGACCCACATGAAACAGAACTGAACTGGTATAACAATAAACAGAAAAGCAGTGGCTATAAATGGCCACTGACCGACCCGTGACACAAGGACTATTATAGGTGTAGTGAGATGAGCTAGTACAGGTGCGGAGACAAGCATAAGCATGGTATTCCTACTACATTATTTCAGTATAATGGCATGGTGGTGAAAAGCACTTTATATTCTGTATTAACAGGTTCTGCACTTTTTCTCAGTTATTTTGAAGTCACAAATGTTACAACAGCAGAAGGGTCCACTGTACCATTGGCAAATAATAAAATAGCTTCTAATAACAAAAACAAATGTCTTGAATGGAAATTTAAAAGCAGCTCATCCCCTTTCTTCAGTTTATAACTACAACCTCTAAAGCTGATCAGAAGCCTACACTGCTTCATGATATTTCACCCTGAGAACAACCCAAGCAAAGATATTTTCTGTCCACATTTGCTGTTTTCCAGTGACCGGCAATTGTCTATAAAAAAAAAACCCAGCATGGAGTAATTACGTCCACAATAAGAGGTAAATTGTTGTTTCTGCACATGTCCTTTAGCTGTACCTCCTTTCCGTATGCTGCTTTGCCGTTCCCAATGATCAAACCCACGCATGTGTCATCAGCAAAGGTATTCAAGCCCAGCAGTTTCAGCTTTTCTATCAGATGCTGAGGAATGATAGTGTTGAACACTAAACTGAAGTCTATATCAAGCACTCTCACCTAGGCATCATGTGATACATGTTGCTGAAATTTACGCATACAAAAAATCAGTGCTGTACTGCTGATTAATGCATTTTCCATCATACATCAGCCGGTATTATTTATACTATTTATACTATTTGTACTATTTATACTAATTCATATGTATAAATAGAAACACAGCATTTTGGAATGAAACTATGTTCTGAAGGACACACTCAATAACACTCATAACTGTTTTGTCTGATATTTATTTCTATTTTTCCACAATGATCCTCATATGCTATGGCTTGACTGATTTAAAATGCCGGTGTTAAGGAAATAATAAAATATAATATAATAATACAAAAAAACATTATTAGTGATATCAACCTTTATAATATTACATGGTAAACAATGGAACTGTCTATAATAGTCTTAGTTAAACATTACAGTTTTCAGTTGTCCAGATTCCGTAAATATACAGCAGAAATCCAAAGTCTTTAGCATCAGAAAACCACAGCATGGTGTTTAAATGGGAATGCTGGTTTTGTTGCATGGTTTCTAACCATGATGCAGTTCAGCCCGAAATGTCTATATTTCTGTAACCTCACATTAGAGTGTGCATTCGTTGTACTTTGAACAAGGTAAAGGATATTTTTTTATATATATATATAGAAGTAAGTAAACAGTAGGAAAGGGACATAGTTAGTCACCAAAGTACCCAACTTTTCAAGGAGCACTTACTTACTTCTATAAAAAAAAAATCTTTTCCCTTGACTTCTCTATGACTTACGTTGTTCTTCTCTTGGGCTTATGTATTGTTGGGTTAGGTGTTGGCTAATTATTATTTGACAGTTGTTGTATAGATGCTCTGACTGCAGTAACTTGGTTAAATAGTTGACATGGATTTAAGCTGTTTTTCAGGTAAGAAACAGTTGGGGACTTCTTAAGCACTGATGTACGTTGCTCTGGATAAAAGCTTCAGCCAAATGCCGTAAATGTAAATGTAAACGTAAATGAACAAACACATTCAAGTGCATGGTCTGTCTTGTCTGTCTGTTTATTTGTTTGTTTGTTTGTTTTCAGCCTACCAAACCATCTGCCTGGCTCTACTAGATGTCCTACCTGATCTTACCAAGAGTTTGTGAGAATTATGCAGTTAAAGGAAGATTTCAATGGTTTTCAAATAAATGGAGTGATAAGACTCTATGACAGCTAAGCCTTCCTGTAGTCCTAATCTCACAACATCTAGCTCTAAAATACTTTTTAAATGAGGTAATACATTCTTAACATGCTTCCATGAGGTCCTGCTAAGCTATTTGTAACAATTATTGGATGTAAACTACCTCAGGGATAATATTATATAGTGTAATACACATGTAGCCAAGTGTGCTTTCTAGCTATACTTATTCCATTTTTCCATATACTAACAAAAATGCATCCTATGTCAGAAACAGAAGAGAAAGTGGTGCATGACCTGAGGATGTTTCTGATACATATTCTCAATCAATCCTCCCATAACCAACCTTCACTCTGATCACACTAAAAGCAGTATGTGTTACATGGTAATTTCCTACTGCTTCTGA
Source organism: Hemigrammopetersius urotaenia (assembly GCA_037974485.1). Classification (NCBI taxonomy): domain Eukaryota; kingdom Metazoa; phylum Chordata; class Actinopteri; order Characiformes; family Alestidae; genus Hemigrammopetersius; species Hemigrammopetersius urotaenia. Next base: position 9,694,189 of record JBBPDC010000011.1, on the reverse strand, counting down.
CTCTCTTTTACTTTCTTTCTTTCTGCTTCCATCCTCTAGCATAGTAGGTGTTGAAATCCGAAAGGGCACCCAGTATTTCTTGTAAGCGCAAAAGGAGACAGCTGCCTGCCCCAGGATGTAATTTAACTCACGGTGCAACCTTCAAAGCCACCTCTGTTTCGAGCTACTGAAAAGCCTGGACAGTCTTCCTTAGTGAAGATCATGATTTCATTAGCTCACTGCAAGCTAGGCTACAGTATAAATATTGAGATTCAAAGGCCATTCACTTATTCCAGTTTGCTAGAGAGAGAGCATGTCCTGCTGGATATGGCTGCCATGGTCGGGGCGATTGTAATTTTGTATTTGTATGCAGGCAAAGGTGTGTGTGTGTATTTGTGTGCGTGTGTGTGTGTGTGTGTGTGTGTGTGTATGGAGTTGCAAACTGAAGGCAAAGCTAGGAAAATGCCATTCACCTTATGCGAGTTAATGCCTGCTTTTGGCTTGTCCCTGCATTTTCCTGGAGGAAATGCTAACATGCCCATGTAGCCCATCGCTCCTCTCTCGCCTTCCTTTTTCAGATAGCTGGACATGTGCTAGTTTTTAGGTTGCTTTTATGCATGCGGGAAAGCACCTAGCTGAGCTAATAGCGTTTATCTAGTGTGGTTAGCATATCAAATACCTGCTGTCAGTGAAGATTTACATAGCCTCTTGTCTTGTGCCGTCTGTTCAGAAGGCGTGTGCGTGGGATGAAGAAAAAAAAAAGGCTGCATAGCATGAAGAACAGGGGCCACAAATGCAATGAGGGCATCAACTTTATTTGATGTTCATTTCTGAGTGCTTTCTGGTGCCTGTGCAACCTTTTACCCCCCTATTAAAAGTGTTTATCGCCTCATAAGGGTCTGAGAATGGATGGGATGAAAGCACTAGAATGCTGAGATTTTAGCAGCTTTGTATGTAAAGGCCTAAATGAGTACAGGTGGTGTGCTTTACCTTAACCCTTCACTTAACCTTGAAGAAACTGTGTTTGTCTACAAAACAGTGGACTGAGTAAGTGTAGTGTGTGTGTATTGTTGGGAGTACATGCTTGCTAATGATGGGTATTTATTTATTTGTTTGTTTATTTCTATTTACAGCACATTGCATTTGGAATCATTATAACTTTTTTGCACCTTATTGCAAGAGGACATTTGCAATTCTTTCTCTTTCCTTCTTCTATTTTTTCTTCATCCTTCCCACTCAACAGTGCCCATTTGCACCATAATCCTGTCACTTGGCTTTCTCTGTTTGATGCTGATATTTTAATTTACGCTTGGCGTGCTGCTTTATGGGCCTTGAAGGCTCCCGTCCAGGGCGCCACAATGCTCTCTTGTCACAATAAAGAGTGCGAGGCACAGCCACTGTACTGATTTGCAGGTTATGTGAGGCAGCAGAACTCCAGCTAATGCAGGTCCACTGGGCTCACAGCTGTTCACTGCAAGATAGTGACCCTTTTCTCCCCCAGAAACTATTCACCAACACCAACAAGCCCTTTTTTTCACCTAACCATCAATGCAATTACATTTCAAACACATTCCCTTACATAAAAGCTTCTAGAAAACCATACCAGTCAATGTCTTGGCTATAATCTTACAGGCGACCATTTAATGAACCCTAAGTGATTTTGTTATTTGAACCGTATTCAGGGTGAAATTCTGGTTGGCACTGAATACAGGAAATCTGTGCACCTTCAGTTTAGCAGCTCGGTGCAGGCAGGCAGCGATACATTCTGAGGGTAATCAGAATCTCTCTCTAATGGCCAGAACGTGCCACAGCAGCAAAAGTACTGATGAGGCTCCTGATTAAGAGATGCATGCACCAGTGCTATAAAGGATCAGAGTTACAGCAGCATCTCCATTTACCCCTCCATATGGCGGCAGGCAAGACTTCATAATTCACACTAATACGATGAGGAGATATAGGCAAACATAACCAGATGCAATAAGATACAGTATGAAATGAAAGAAAGACATCAGGGTGAATACAGGAAGGATATAGAACATGCTATCTGAGAACTGGCTATCTGAACCCTATAGGACTGTTGTATTTTTGTCATATTCATACTATTACACCAACCAGTACTTTAAAGGGGACATACTGTGCATAACTCACTTGAGTTATAATAAGTCTCTGGGCTATACAAAACATGTATGGATGGATATATATATTTAAAGCACAGCAACAAATAACAGGCTATTTAATTATGTGGAAAGAGAAGTGGTTAAAAGAGCATAATTTAAGAAAAAATGGTAATAATACATCTGAAGCATCTAACACATCTACATAACTACTCTATAAATCTGTCATCAATTGTTATGACAGGTTACATCCATTAAAATAACAGTTTCATGTTACCATCATCAGTAAGGTAACAGTGACAGATACTACCATGTTTGGTGTCATATCAGTTTATGCCACACGGTAATTTAGTTTAATGGCATCAAACATTGTAGTGTGGCCAGACCATTACTAGTAATGATTACACAAAACTGTTACTTTAATGGGCATAACCAGTTATGATGACTCATGGCAGCATGTGACGTCTCCCATGACATGTTAATGGCAGAATCATGTCAAAGTTATATAGCAGTGTTTCAGTAAAGTAGTACCAAAAAACTGTTTTACAAATCTTCTTTATATTTATGCTCAGGTAAGTTTGAATGGGAAAAAAAGATGTTGGCAATGATAGGTTAAAAAGGCAAACTTTATGAAAGCATTTAAAATTATTTTATCAATGTGTGGCATTCAGAGCTTACCTCTTGACGATGTATGCTTTGGGGCCTAAGAGAACCGTTCTAGCGGTCTAGTGGCAATAGAACTGCTGACATATATCCTGCTCCTAATTTGCTGAATGTTTACACACACACACACACACACACACACACAGAGATAAACACAGCAGATGGCAGCGGACATTGTGTCGAGTTGCACAGGGACCTGCAAAGTCATTTGCCTTAGCAAAGGTCAACTCTCTCCCTTATGACCAATTATCAAGGATTTTGCCTCTTGAGAGGGGAAAAAGGCAGCAACAACATCTCTCTGAACAATGAATCTTATTTATTCTAATGTAAACGTGTGGGCTGGAGTAACCAAGAGGCCAGGAGGGTCACACATCAACAATTCACTTTAGCATTACTGACTTACTGTCAGCAACCATATCTTTACAAATCTATTTGGACATTACGCTAAAGTCAGCTGTTACACTGCCGATTTTAGCTTTGTCAATGTGTCACTCATGGTTAATTCCTGTGTCACTGTGCACCTCAAAACACAGCAATCACTGTGTTTTATATTGTATGGCGAGCAACCCTCTGTTTTTCGAACAGTTTTCAGTAAGTTGAATGCATCATAGTGTATTGGCAGCTCAACTGTGGAACCATATTTAATACAGTGATATATGGACAGTAAGTTTATGAAGAGTTCAATGTTATTTGTTATCTGGATACTTCAATCCTTAATCCAGTCCTGGTGGACCACAACACAGCAGACTTCAGAGTTTTGCCTCATTAAACACACCTGATTCAACTCATCAGTTAATTAGCAAAGCCTTCATGGGCTGAATTCAGAGTGTTAAAAGACATGAAAAAAAAATCTCTGCAGAGCTTTGGCCTGGAAGGAATCCACATTGACATGCCTGGCTTAGTCTAATGATAACATGAAAATGAAATTCAGACATCCACAAGAACCCTCAAGCAAGTATTTTGTCTTGTGGGGCAAGGCATGATCTTTTAACAGGGACATCTAGGGACAACCAGGAGAAGGGAGGGGACAACCAGGAGAAGGGAGGGAACAAAGTAAGTGTAATTTCCTAACCAAGCTCCACCACAACTTAGAACTAAGATGCACTTATTGTTCAAAGTACAGTAAGCTTGTTATTAGGGTGCAGTGTAAGTTAGCATGGCTGAAAAGCCCCATGTTTCATATGTGCAGAGAACATATGCTGTATTCTTGCAAGAGAAAAAAGTTATTTTCAAACAGAGGCTCGGAAGGTTCTCAGATCTTCAAACCATGAAAAGTGGCTTCATGGAATGAATTCTTTGCATCAAATATGCTAACATCATTCTACTCATCTTGTTTTGCTGTTATCTGTCCTCTGGATGTTTTTGAGGTGGATTTTTGTGGTAGGTTGTATTCTCATTACAAGATCATGTCCACAAAATTTCCAGGCATGATGTTCCAGAAACACTATTAATGGGATAATAATAATAAACAAACTATTCTTGGTTTAGTAATGAACAAACTATAGTCAGACTATACTCATTATAAAATTATAATAGCCAGAGAAAAATGTTTTAAATTTGAAATCCAACGCACTAATTAACCAGAAGCCTATCTAGAGAAGCCTATCTAGATCAGATATCTAGGGCAAGTACTGAAGATTGCAATTATCTCATCATAGTCTAACGACTCTGTTCATTACTGTTAAACTGAGAAAAGTGAGATGTTATCCAGGCGCAGAATCACCATTGATGATCTAAAAGCTGCTTTGATTAAGCTTGTCATCAAAGAATGTCTCTCGCTGCTATGTCACTAAAAGATATGCTATGTCACTGAAACTTCTACTCACTGTGACCACAGTCAACTCCCACAACTATAATCTTTTTTGTTATTATTTAATGCTGCATAATGTTGCTATCTGGCAGAATCCTCGTAACTGCACTTTGGTCTTTGTTTTTTTTTTTTTCATAAATCGTCAGTCTCCATGTGGGTCTGTAAAATTTACAAATTTGTAACCAATAAAAAGTGTTGAAAATAGCTTGGGATTAAATCTCTTACCTCCATTGGACACGACAGCTGTCACCAAACCCTTGTAACTCCACCCCTTTTTCATTCAGAGGAGTCGCACAGCAGCACAACATTATCAAAATGATCTCCTTGCAAGTAAAGTATAGAATGAATACATTTTTAAAGAAAAGTATTTTGAATTGGTCCTGAGATGTTGATGCAGAAGAGGAGTGTGAGTAACTGGGTAAGTTTGCAGGTAAAACATTTCCCTCTTATAAACATCAGGCTTCTGCTATGTTTGTCAGTTCACTGCTCCAAGTTCTGAGCGAACAAATGCTAATCAACCATGTTATACAAGCTGTAGGCTTTAATAAAGTGTTGTAGTTTGTTAATTAATCTTGATACAGGCTCTGTCTAAACGCAACGCAACCGCTAAAATCAATAATGGCACAAGTAAATCTGTTTAAGAAAGATTTTGCAAAAAATATTTGCTATATAACTGATATAGCACTGATGTTGGACGAGAAAGCTCAAAATCTCCATTCCAATTCATTCCAAAGGTGTTGCGGTCAGGGCTCTGTGTGGGCAAGTCAAGTTCTTCTACACATTGAAGTCATCCCACCATGTATTTATGGAGCTTGCTTTGTGCACTGGGACACAGTCATGCTGGAATAGAAAAGGTTCTTCCCCAAACTGTGTACACAAAGTTGTAAGGATGGCATTGTCCAAAATGTCTCAGTATGCTGAAGCATTAAAGTCAGTGCTTCACTGGAAGTATTGGCCACTATACTTAAGAGGTGTTTCTCAATACTTTGTTAAGGTTTGTGAAATATCACCATACATTCATAATGACCTCGGAGGGTTAAAACTGAAGCTGTGAGTAAGACAGGCTGACTTTATTCAGTACATCACCAACAGCATTGATTTGCGCTGCAAATGGCACTAATAACTGTAGTTTATGTCGGCCTGCTTATATGAGATTCATTATGGGATTAATCATGCTTTTAATGGGTGGTTGAGTAAAAAAATGAGAAGCAATGATATTATCTGTCCCTGTGGCATTTGTTCACAACCGAATTAAAGTCCACGGCAGCTGTAAATATGAACTTTGTCATGGTTATAGGGATCATATTCCCCTGAATGTGCCTTAAGGGAGAAGGATATATGAGGGTGATTATGTAGCATGAGCAAAGCAATGCAGAAGGAGATTCCTCTCCAGGTGTTACATTGTCACAATGTACTGCAGTGACCACAGCAGGCTTGTCAAGGTGACAATGTCATATTTTACTGATTCAGCTACAAATTTGCTTGGAAAACAGTCCTCTGACCCTTCAGATGAAGTTAATAGTCTATAATCTCTGCACACATTTACAGTACATAAATGCTGATGCTATCAAAGAAGCCTCGGGAAAAGCTTTAGCTTCACTCTAAATGATCCGTGATTTGGATGGACAGTTTTAGAAAAGTCATTTAAGTGGTATAGAACCACTACACTACAGGTTCTTTATTTTGTTAAACGAATCTCATTACGAAAAGTGGCTTTTCTACAGAATTGCTCCAAAGATGGCTTTCTAGTGCCTGAAAGTTCAACAGCTGTTTATCTAATGTAAAGATAAAACTGCATCCTTTGCAGAACTCTTGTATTGTTCTGTATTCACATTCTGTAAATAAACGTTCTTTTTGAGGCATCATTGGTGACACATTGAACTTGGCATTTATGTTTGTGCCCCTCCGAAACAATGCTCTTTCATGGCACTCTGTCCTGCAAACAAAGACGGCTGCTCTCGATATCTAATGAAAGCGTCCTCAAACAGGACACCCATTATAGGTTTTGTGTCTGTGAGGGAAAACAAAGAGGCCCGACGTGTTTTCGGCTCTCTGCAAGTGATGAGTGGCTAAACGTCACAGTGATGTGGGATCTATACTAAAGCAGTATTGGCTAAAGCCGGAATGCCAACAGTAACCTCTGTTGTCTTCTTACAGTGTGCCTTCTGAATGGATTCCAAAGCACTGATTAATGTGCTCTAATAGAACTGCAACCAGAGTTAATAGCTTTGTAGCTTTGTGTGAGTGTATGTCTGTGAGTGAGAGAGAGAGAGAGAGAGAGAGAGAGAGAAAGGGAGAGAGAGAGAGAGAGAGAGAGAGAGAGAGAGAGAGAGAGAGAGAGAGAGAGAGAGAGAGAGGGTTCACGGTCTTGCATATGTTACGTAATTTAAAGAGAGACAATTCCATCTTCTGCATAATCTCTTTAAGACTTCGGGTTTAATCTCAGTTGTCTGGTCAGGCTTTCTCTCCTCGATTACTAGGAATTTTTCCAGCTCTCATCTTTGTAGTGGATTGACATGTGATCCAATGACACAATGCTCTTCCCAGCTGTCCTCGTTCTTCCTTAGACTAGGAATTTAATGGGGTATTTTAGAGAAGGCCTCTTTGTCTGGAGTTTAAAAAGGAAGCGAAAAGCCGAGAAACGAGGTGCAGTGAGGAAATGAAGGCTCGTCAGCTAACAGCAAAACAGAGCAGAAACATACTATTTACAGTTTTTGATGGAGAAAGGGGTTCCATCTGGAATGAGGCAGAAAGAGAGACAAAGAGAATACATGTATGACGAGAACAGACAGAGAGCACACTTCATTTTAGTAGGAAATGCAGTGAATATGTTTTTGAGAGCAAGAAAGAAAGGCATAATTCTTCTGGTCTTTCAGTCCAGTGCTTTGAGATTTGGGGCAGTTTAGATCTTTGACCCCTCACACACACTCTAAGCCTGAGGGCTTGCATGACAGATGCATTCTCCTGGCCAGCCACAGATGAATACTTTCAACAACAAAAAAAGAAAGGAAGAAAAAAAGAGAAAAGAACAGGATTCTCTCTTCTGAACAGTAGAAGTAGATCTCTTTCCAAGTGTCTCTGGGTCTGTGTGAGCTGAGCAAGAATGGAGGATTATGAATGATGAAGTCCATGTGATATGTACTTTGTGATTAGTCATCAATTAGGCGTTTATTGTGATTCCAACCATTTTTATTCAGTTTCATTCCGTACTTGTTGGACCAGAAAACATCACCAACACAAAAACAACACCAGACTACATAGAGAACGGGATCTGAAACATGATGCTTTAAAACACAAATAGCAAACAACACAATAGAATGCAACCATCCAAGACCACAAAAAGCATAACTAAATGAGACTGAATACAATTATATGATGTCACGAGCCGGGCCGCGAAGCCCTGACTCAGAGCTACCTGGAAGGCGACAGGAACAGGCAGGCAGGCAGAGATCCATCTCAAGGGAACTTTATTTAACTCACGGACAAAACAAAGGGCACGAGGGCCAACAGGAACACGAACAGAAAAGGGAATGCCTCAACATCAGGCGATGGGCTCATGGTGACTGTCACCATGAGCTGAACATAAATAGGGGCAAAAATCAGGCACTAAATCAAGAACAGATGAAACAAACACACGTGACACAACCACCAACAGAAAACCTATCAAAATAAAAGACCCGACAAATAAACTGAAACAGAATGAAACATAAAAGCAGCGGCATAACTATGGCCGCTGGCCAGACCGTAACATTGAGCCTGGTTTGTTTTCCTTTTTTTTTCTGTTTAATAAAGACTTAGCATGGATCCTCGTTTTCCAGTCTCGTCCATGTCCCGAGGTAAATCAGTAAGTAAGTGTAAGTGTGTAGTTCAGTAAGTGTGTAGTTCAACATTTCCAAGATAAAATAAATTATTTCTATGTATTGTTTTCTTCCTCCAAACATTGTGTTTGGAATTTTTAACCAATGTGGTCAATAAAACAATAGTGACCTGCACATTTTATACAGACACACTCCCACACATTACACAAGCAATAACCAGAAAAATGAGTTGTGTATGTAATATATATATACATGTTGTCACAGTCTGGTAAAAATTCAGTAAGTCACAGTATGAGCATCCCTGTGCAGCAGGGCTCCCTATGCTTGGTGGAGGAACGTAGTACATGTAAATCACAAAGTAAAGTACATTAAAGTAAAAATATAGTCACGAATTAACAGACCACAGCATGAAACTCTTTCTCTGCATTTAACCCATTCATCCAGTCAGGCAGGGGGCTGCTACCAGCGTGGGGAGCCCAGGAAGCAGCATGTGGGGATGTTACTTTGCTCGAGGGTACCTCAGTGGTGTCACTGGCAGTCCTGGGATTCGAACCCACGACTTTCTGGTTGCAGGGTCAATGCCATTAGCTGCCCCAAGTCAGGTGGTTAGCAAGCTAACAAAATGACTGCACTGAGCAAACAGCCAAAAACGGCCAAAACTGTAAAATGAGTAAAATAAGACATAAAGAGTTTCAGTTGCAGAGAACCTGGTCAGTGTTTATGACTCGCCGACTTTTCAACCATGCATACCAACACTGAAGCAGTTGTTGCCTGGTGCACCCAGTGCTAAGCTCCGTGTGTGAAGCTGCAGTGGGAAAAGGCTCGGAAAGTCATGGCTAGCATGTGGATTTGATCCCTGTGTCACTTTCATCTCCTGTGCTAATGTTCAGTGTTTGCTCTGCGCATTTGGCCTGGTCCTTTGATGTGGCCTCCTACATAACAGCTTTGCCCGTGAAGAAAGAGGCACACACACATGCTTTCTAATTTGGATCAGTGGTGCCATGTGGCGGGATGGTTTGACCAGGCCTCGTCAGCTGGTCCAGATACTTACTTTATGGACCCCCTCATCCCAGAATCAAGTGCAATGGAGCTAACCCCCACCCCCAGACCACACCTGCTCTGACTGATGGTGGAAGCAGCTGAATTTTTAGTATGTTTTTAGACAGACAGCTTTGGACCCAGTCTGCTCCGCCGCTGCTGCCACCAGTGCACTAGAGTTCACCGTTTTTTTTTTCTCCACCAGGGGCTCGATGAGGATTAGTAGGCTGCCGAGTTCTCTCTGAGGGGGCTTTAGGAGACGTTGGCCTCACTCCTACTCGCCCCGCTCACACTGACAAATGACAGCTGCTCTACTGATTGGGGCCTTGGGCATCCACTAATTAGCCTCTGAACAGTTTTCACCACATATAGTGGAATAGTCGACTACACAGGTCAACAACACACTTTTCTGAACTAGTTTTTCATGCTGATTTCAGTCACATCAACTTTTTGAATTATGAGTAATATTAGATTTGCAATAGACTTACATGCAGGTTTTATTAAACTGTATGCACCAATCAAGTAACTGTTTCAATATTTTCAGTGTGAAGTCAAACAGGCCACACTGTGGCATAGATATAATGATCAGTGTCAGTCAGCTCCCACTGTTTCTTCAAAAACATTCAGCACATGATTATTATATGATCATTATACCAACTATCATGCAGTATAGAACTAGTCTCATCACTGTACGTGCGAGAAAAACTAAACACAGATCTGAGATCAGCATGAAAAACACTAGAAAACCCACATGAACTTATCTCTGATGATTTTGACCTGTTGACTTATTGTTATTATAGACTTTATATCTACAGAGGCATTCAACCAACACACACACATACACACACACACACACACAAATGTACACAATGCAGTTCTGCAATCATTAATTTTAATATTTAATTATTTTATATGCTATATACACTCTATATATGATGCTATATTACGCCCGTAGCTATGCTATTCAGTCTCGCAAATGGTTTGGCAGTTATTAAATGGTAAATAGCACAGTCATTATATCTGCTCACAACATGTTCTGCAAAAACTGGTTTCAATTAATACATAGATATACATTAATATATATCGTATTATCATACAGAACAATACAATTGATTGCATAGAACCATTGTAATGACGATATGGACATAATGACGATACCAAAATGGCTTTTAATTCAATTTTAGTCACTAGTAGGAATTTTCTTTACACACTTCCAATATATGAATATCTCCAAAAACATTTATAATCAACTAGCAAATATTAATGGTGATATCAACTGTATATAAAAAACACCCGATTAACCAGTACACTCAAAGAAATGACTCTGGGTTATAGTAATATATATTCCTTGAAAAATAGTAATTTTTACACTGTAATATTAATTACACTTACAATTAATTTGTGTAATCAATTTACTGAGTGGGACAAGTAAATCTTACAAGAGATTCTCAAATGTTATTTAAATGT
>JBBPDC010000011.1:9644169-9661747 GCA_037974485.1 Hemigrammopetersius urotaenia | reverse complement strand
GTGAGTATCCGTATGTACCTGTGAGTATCAGTATGTACCTGTGAGTATCCGTATGTACCTGTGAGTATCCGTATGTATCTGTGAGTATCTGTATGTACCCGTGAGTATCCGTATGTACCTGTGAGTATCAGTATGTACCTGTGAGTATCAGTATGTACCTGTGAGTGGCGGTGGCGTAGTGGGTAGGATACTTGCCTCCAGACCAAGAGGTCGTGGGTTCGAATCCTACCTGAGCAAGACCCTTAACCCCAAGTTGCTCCCGGGAGACTGTCCCCTGTCCCCCTCTAGGGAATGGAAGTCGCTTTGGATAAAAGTGTCTGATGAATGCTGTAAATGTGAGTATCAGTATGTACCTGTGAGTATCAGTATGTAACATATGTAACAATTCAACATTATGCCTGCCTAGTGTGTGTCTGTGTGCATCAATACTATGGCAACCAATGGGGATAGGGCAAATACAACTACAGCCTGACAATACAAATATGTATTTGAAGAAAAAATCTGATCTGCCCTACAGTGCAAACAGTCATTTCACTTCCAAAACCTCTAACAGAGATAGACAAAAAGATCTCCGGTATGCCTTTGAGTCCTATACACACATCATCGTGATCTCAGAGCATCCTAATATTCTAAGTGATGAAAGGTACTGGCTAACTTCTACTGATCACTCAGGAAGTGAGACGCCTAATTAAAATGAGGACAATGTAGATGAAATAGAAACAAAACAGTGCTGTTCTTGTACTGCAGAGTAGGTACGTATATGAACAATTTCATGTATACATGTTCAAGTGTAACATTTAGTACTATTCTAAATAAAATAATATATTCCAGGTAGTATAATATTAAACCTTTAACTGGATATTGTGTAGGTCTCTACTATGCCACCAAAATAGCTCACCTGAAGATCTGGCACCAAGACAATAGGAGCAGATCCTTGAAGGTGCACTGTGGGGCCTTGATGAATCAGACTAGCTTGTACAGCACATCCCATAAATGTTCGATGGGATTAAGATCTGGGAAATTTGGGAAACCAGCACATGGAACTCTTTGTTTGTATCTAAATCCACCCCCAAACAGAGCACATTATCCTGCTGAAAGAGATCATTACGAAATGCTATTGCCATGAAGTGGTGTAGTCTGTTTATGTTGATGGTTTGTGTCAAAGTAACATCCACTTGAATACCAGGACCCAGAGTTTCCCAGCAGAACATTGCCCCGAGCATCGCATTGCCTTTGGCGGCTTGTCTTCTTCCTATAGTGCATCCTGATGCCATCCCTTCCCTAGATAAGCAACTTCCCTTCCCTTCCCACATACACACACACACACTGGGTAATCCACGTGATGTAAAAGAAAATGTAATTAACAGAACAGGCCACCTTCTTTCACTGTACTTTTGGTTCTGGACAGAGATCAACATGACTGCTCTGCAACCAAATATGCAGCAAACTGTGCTTCACTATGTGTTCTGACACCTTTCTGACAGAACTAACATGAATGTTTTCAACAATTTGTGCTTCAGCAGTTTTTCTGTGGGATTGGAAGAGACAACCTAGTCCACATCAACCCATGTTAAAGTCATTCAGACCCTTATGTTAGTCCATTTTTCCTGCATCCAACTAAATCAGCTTTAAAATTGCCTTAAAATTTACCATTTATTTCGGCGTATTTTGATCTATTTTGGCGCAGTGATTAAATGTTATTCACTTGTAAGTCATTTGTTTTAATATTGTGGCTGTCACATCATGTTACCAAGGAAAGGAGGCGCGGATGCAGGTTTCTATTTTTGAGTTGACTATCTTTATTTACAAAAGGGTAAAATAAAAAGGCACTACGGACCCACACCAGTTCCATAAAATGAATAAATATCAATACCCAAAAGAATTTAACCAATGTTGCATACTGTCCAGGCAGGAGGCGCACATGCAGAATTCCATACTCAGATTCTCTTCATTTACCAGAAAAACAAAAAACAAGGCGGTGCACAACAAAGCATATTGTGGGGGATGACAACTAAACTATGAAACCGTGGAATACTCTAACAAACAACAAACAAAGGACACTTTATTAACTAAACAACTGATGAACAGTCACCCTAGTTTCAACATAAAAGTCCTTAAACAAAACCAATAGCGGCCTCTAGCGGCCATCGACTGGGGATATGACAAGCACAAATGAACACACACAATCACTTAACTTGAACCACTCACCTGGCCGGAGCAAACATGTCAAAATAAAAGTCTCCATAACTCAACCGAAAGAGTGCCCCCTAGCGGCCACTGACCATGGACATGACAGCAGCTGATTGAAGCAAAGGATTTAATTAATGTTAATTAGCATAGCACCACATATATAACCCTGTTTAAACACAACATGAGAACAAGCAACAATTTAATTGGCTATTTGTCAGTGTTTATGTTAAAGAGGATGGTTTTCCTATTTCGGGTATGTTCAATAATTCTTATTCTTGTTATCTGCAAAGTATGAGCTGACCTTTTGACTCTAATGATGGCACATCATTCTGTGTTGTGATAATGGGACTAAACAACCCGTGCGTCTTTCTCTCTCTCTCTATCTCTTTTCTGCTCCATCCCCAAGACAACATTATTTCAGTTTGTTCATATCCTTTAATAACACTTGTTGTGAAGACACTGCGGACAGCAACGGCATCGATAAATGGATCATCCTGGGTAATGGAGTTCGCGAGAGGAAGAATGAGTCAGTATAATCTCATAGTGTATGCTGAGGGAATCTGCATCTCTCAGCCACCGGGACGCCATGCTGCTTGCATTAATCACATAATTACATTAAACATGTTAGGGAGGAAACATTCCCACTCGCGATCTCTTTTTTTGCCTTCCTCTTGGCCCCAGGTAATTCAATAACAATTTTAAATATAAAAATGTCAACGACTTTATTGAGTTATCTATTAATAGTGAAAGGACATGTTTCCTATCTCATTAGTCCAACAACAATTAAAGCTGAGAGGTCTGTCTGGAATGAACATGAATAATCATTTTAAAGAAATCTACAGAGGCATTATGTGAGATATCTGCTTTGAAAATGTTTGTTCTGCTGTAGCACCATCATCTCCAACTCTAACCCTAACAGAGAAGCTGGTCTTAGACTGCCTCATTATGGTCCATTATGAGGCTCTAACAGTGAGAACATTGGTTGTGATCAATATGTCTAGCTCTGATAGGGATAAATTGCTGACACGTTATTGGGCTACTGTCACATGCTGTGGCTAAACATCACTCATATTAGCTGGTGTTATTAAAGCAGGGCTGTGCTAGAAGACACACACACACACTCACACACACACACTGAGCTGCTAGTTTAATAGCTGAAACCATCTTGTGCCTTTACTTATTGGCCATTTTATCAACAACAACTATGACCACCATAAGACCACCTAGACCATTGTAGGACCAACTGCCAACTAGATATTTGTTGTTAGTGATCTTGCGCTGGTCTTTATGGATGAGGCAGATGTGGGCTTACAAGTTGCATAGCAAAAGGAACTGTCCCTTCAGAAACACTTCACAATAAGGGTCACAAAGTGATGATTCATTATAAAGCTAATGAGCATGTAATTAATTCATTATTATTGATACATTAGTTTATTAAAGTCTATTAAAGTTAATACTCAGTAACCAATTAAGTATTTAGTAATATGTATTTGAGATCAATGTTAACTGATGGTTTGTTGTTACTTCATAGCTGATTTATTCGATAAAGTTGTACTGACTTCTTATTATTACACTGCTAAGAGATCATTGCATTTACTTACTTAAACAAGTATCACTGTAACTGACCATCACACAATGTATCAGATGGTTCCCAGTCTCCTATAGGCGGCTACCCAGTCTGGTGTGCTCTCAGATGTACTTGCTCCATTGTTGACATTTGTGGTTCTTAGGTGCTCTCTGATGCACTGCATGTCAGTGTCAACAGTTGTGACTCTTGGGTGCTCTCAGATCCAGATACTTGCTGGGTGGGACACTTAGTGGATCAGCTTGGCATAACTGAAGCAGAAGGCCTGGGAGAGGACACAGTAGCAGCGACATCTCCAGAAAGCTTTGTCCCTTCTCCATGTTGCCAGCTAAATGGTCTGGACAGTCCAGAGTAAGGGTGGAGTCAAGCCCCTCAGCCCCTGTGCCATCAGTGTTACCAGCATCACCGCTTAGGTCACGCTGCTTAGCTGCATACCGGCCCAAGCAAAGCTCCTTAGCTCCCCTCTAAACGTTCCTCCAGGAGGGAAGACAGTTCCACAGACTTTCAAATGTCCGTGAGCTTGTCCATTAGCTGAGCTGCGTCCTCGCCCCCATTGAGGGTGAGGAACAGCCTAAAGCACTGCACCAACTCACGGAGCTCAGTCATGTCAGCTTCCTCTTCTGTATCGAGCCATTGTTGTCTCTCTGCCAAAAACATGCTTGTTCACAGGCCTGCTACATCCATTTTGCGTGGTTGTGTCTTCTGTAATGATGAGGTGCTGTAGGCAGGATGTATGTGCGAGTCAGATGCTTTTATAAACAAAACTGAAATATAGAAACAAAACAGTAAAGCAAAGTCAAAGTCCAAACATAAATCCAAACAGCGAGGTTCAAGAATCTGGCAGGTTCACAGAGGTTCAAACAAAAGAAAGTGATGCAAACAGTAATACTGTTAAAACTTGGACCGCCTGTGTATAATCACAATTTCAGCACATTAACCATTTATATATAGAAACATCCATAGTTTTCATATTGTGTGTCTTATTTAATTACATTTTTCTTTGAGGATTTGTTTTTTAACTACTTGGTGTTACACAGTTTAAAAGCTACTCCAGTACTCAATGAACCAAGATGTTAGTTGTCTTTACTTAACACTGGAGCTGTGCAGCTAAACACTACCACAAAGCACTTTCATTGTATTCATTTATGTATTTGACATTTGGATGTGGTTTAGGACTCGGTATAACTAAATGAACATTTAGGGGTCATTTAGTTCTGTTTTGCATCAAAAAGGGTTTATAGAAACCGGTATTGGTACTGTGTAGAACCCTTTTTGCAGTGAATGTTCTCTTTGCTAAGAGTCTTCTTTACTTTTCTTTCTTATCTCTCTTCAGACAAAATGATGCGCACACACACACACACACACGCACACGCACACAATTTCTCTGCTCTCTTCATTGCTCTGCACTCTCTGCAGTCTCTGTTTGGCTGTTCGTTCCCAGACGGTCTCTCCGACAGGGTTAGTGAGAAACTCCATTACGCCTTCAGCTGCCCGAGCTCCTTCTGCCCTCTGATCAAAGCTGCAATCGGGGGGAGGAAATTGCGTGGTGCTGAGATTGATTAGTAGGCCTGGCTGCAGCCTGCTAATCATTGCTGGCTGCAGTCTCAGCACTCTGTTTAATCTCCTGAGGCCCAGCTGCTAACGGACAGTCATGTGGTCTGGAAAAACACACATGCGCACACACACATCCTGTCTCATCTCATCTTTTCTTACCCTTACACACTCTTATGCACTTGCCTGCATTTCTACGCTTATTTTTGCCACATTTCTTTTGGGCTTATTTTCCTTTTATCAATCCTTTGCTGTTTCTAACCTGGGTATTCTACTCACTGTCTTAGTCCTCTACTTTTCACCCCTCTCTCTCTCTCTCTCTCTCTCTCTCTCTCTCGCTACTCTTGTAGAAGATATAGAGAGACACAATTTTTGTTTTTGCTCATCATTTTTCTTCATACCTCTCAATCTCTATCTAACCTCCCTTAAATGCAGTTTGCAGTGCAAACACAAGCCAGTACAACACAGCACTTATTTTCTTTTCACATATATTTCCATGCTTTTGTCATACCTGCTTTTCACCTTACTTCTTTCTCCCAATCTAGCAAGCAATGCCATGTTTAAAATCATAGGCTGTAAGCATGATCACTTATACTGGTTTCTACATGGTAACCAAACTCCCCTATACAGTAGGACTAAAAATGAGTCCCTGTGTTCTACTTTATTACCTAGTCCCAGTTTCCACATTTTATAAATGTCTTTTTGGCATCACAGTATTATTCCCCATTACTTTCTAAATGTGTTCAAGATGCTTAAATTGAACACCAAATCCAATTCCAGACCTATAGATAAAAAGGATTAAAGGTGTTATCAATAGTTATCAGTAGTTTCTCTGAACCCAGTGAAGTGTTTAGAGTCAACAATCATGCAGTCACAGTTTACTGACACACTCTAAGTTTAGCAAAGTCAAAGCTCTGGAAGTGTGGTGCATCCTGTGTATGCACCTTATGCAGTTAGCCCTCACTGCTGTTATGTTGTGCCAAACTATAATACTGTACTGTTTTATCTACCTCCCTACCTCCCTACCCACTCACCCACCCACCCATCCACCCAATCCATCCACCCACCCACCCATCCACCCATCCATCCACTCATCCATCCACCCATCCATCCATCTATATCCTTAATCCATAATTCTAATGACCAGCAATACTGATCAGTAGTCCTACTCTTAGAGGTTACATGAAAAGGTGACACTTTTGAAGAAAGCTTGCTGTGAAAATCCCTCTTTTGCTCACTATGTTACTCTTTTCTTCTCTCAATTGACTTACTCAACCATCCTGCTTCCTCGGTTAAGCCAGCTATGGTCCATTGCCTATTTTAATTAACATTGCCCTCTGCTGGAGGGGCTACAGTCAGCACCTTGTACTTTATTCACTTCCTCCAATAGAAAATAAAATGAAAAGGAAATTAAATGGTTTGTTGTTAAAGTTTCCTTCAGACAAGCAGACATAAGCAAGAGAAGGACATTTTTCACACCAACCTTTGCTGGTCTAGAGATTGTCTGTAATTCATTTTTGGTAATATCCAAATAAAATTGAAAGCACAACCTAAGGAATTTTCTATGGCCAATATTTACTGTAATGGTTCTGATGGTCGGTAGTGTTGTAGAAGAAAATGGATTATATTTTGGTAGAACAAATTATATGTGGGGCATTGTCTGAACATATAAACTATATGGACAAAAGTATTGGGACTCACCTGTTTTTCAGGGTTTGGGCTAGGACTCAATCTTGATGCTTCAGCTTAACAAGACATTTAGGACAACACCATGCTTCCAATTTTTTGTGGACACCGTTTGGGGAAGAACCTTTTCTATTCCAGAATGTGCCACAGTGCACAAAGCAAGCTCCATGAAGACATGGCTGGATGAGTTTGGTGCAGAAGAACTTGACTGACCCACACAGAGCTCAGCCCCACCATTAAGTATCTTTGGGATGAACTAGTATGGAGATTATGAGCCAGGCCTTCTCGGCCATCATCAGTGCCTGACCTCATAAATGCTCTACAAAATCAATCACAAATTCTGACAGAAACCTCACATGAAGAGTGGAAGCAGTTAATACAGCAAAGTGGGGTCAAACTCCATATTAAAGTCTATGTGTTTGAATGCAATGTCATTAAAGGTGCTGTAGGTGTAATGGTCAGGCATCACATGACTTTTGTCTTTATAGTGTATCAAAAGAGAAAAGAAGTCTCTCTGTTACAGTGCCTCAGCTAATATGTTATTCATAGGCCTTCTCCACCTTTCCATCTAGCATTAGCGAGAGATTTCCTGCAAAGTGTAAATATTTGTGCTTTCCCTTCACTTAGCAGAATTCTCTGACCTTGCTGGTTGCTATTTTAAGTCTTTTTAAGCATCTAAAATGCCAACAGCCATGTTTTCTCCCCTTTATTCCCTGCTTTTACGGCCAATGAATGTAACCCGAGGAGCATGTTTTAAGGCAGAGAAGGTAACGTGGCCGCATGTGATTAAAGTGAGCACGAGCAAAGAAGTCGAGCCAGCAGGTTGAGTAGGCTGCTCTGCACTACTTGTTTAATTGCTAGACACCTGGGCCAAACTTCTAATGGAAATTTTGGAGTGAAGCCTAGACAAATACAGCAGCAAGGCCAGGCTTAGACAAGAGAGTGTTTGCTATAGTCGACAGTGACGTCAGATGGAGAGATCAATAGAGTACACCACAGAAGTACATGGAGATAAAATGTTGCTAGTTTCATCAGCTGTGACTATAAATGGGAGTGACTATAAATGTGGGGACAAGTACAGGAAAAGGAAGTCTGTAAGTCTTTACAGCATTTTAATCATTTTAACCTGAAAAATTCTGGAAACTCTTTCCATGTTTCCAGTGTTTGAGCAATATGTTTCCTAAATCAGACTAATATTCTGGGCAGATGTTTTGCTTCACTGTGAGGCTACTGCAGTAAACCCCATCTGTCTCAATTAGTTTGGCCTGAACATGTGACGCAGGCTGTGATGTGTTAGGGCTGAATGATCAAATGGCAACAAACCTAAACTCAATATATGAAATGTTGTCCTTATCCTACAGGGCCAGAGCAAAATCAACTGGTAAACCCCTACTAGAGGTTCTGTGATGCACCATTGTTCATCTTCAACAAGTCTGAACTTATATCATAAATATGTTGACTAATCGCCAGGCGCATCAACTGAAGCCATGATTTTTAAACAATAAGCATATTAATCTTGCGCTGTAATATCAGCATCCCCATTCATATTCATCCATTACCTACAGCGATTACAGCAGGCTTGTGTAAAAGCAGTGGCTTTGAAAAATAAATCTAACTTTGTCGCTGCGAATAATCACCTTCGAATGAGGGGCAGCAGTGTAATCATTTTTATGCTACAGAATGTAGAGGGGAGCATTCATCAAAGGATGTCAGAGCCTTGCCTGGGTTATACACTCAGCATGGAGGCATTACCATACGCACCCTCCATTCACACCAGCAGCATTTCACCAGAACAAGGTGACAATTCAGAAGAGCCTGCACTGTGCATAGGTGTAGCTCTAGGTCTCTTTTTGCATGCTATAAAACCAGTGCAAATAAAAACAAACCAGTTCAGAATATCAGTGTTAGAGGACTACACATAAATTCTATTTATTCTGCTGTTGCTTTTGGTTGACTTGTTCACAAACAGTAATTTTTGGAATTTCACCTTCTTATTTGTAGCAGAGAAGTATAGTGTGTTTTGTCTTGTCCTGTAGAGTTGTAATTATATTATATTATATTACTCATTCATTTATTTTCTGTAAACGTTTAATCCTTACTAGGGTCGTGGGAACCCAGAGTTTATCCTGGGGTCTACAGGCATGGGACAGGGACTCATGCTGGGTGGGGCACCAGCCTACCGCAGGGCGCGCACACACACACACACCAACGGTCAATTTAGAACTCTCAATTCACCTGAAGCACAGGTTTTTGGACTGTGGGAGAAACCAGAGACCCCGGAGGAAACCCATATCACCACGAGAAGAACATGCAACTTACTCAAGACCAGGACCCAAATTCAAACCCCCAACCCTGGAGGATGTGAGGCAACTGTGCTACCCACTGCACCACCACGGGGCCTTGTATATTATTTTATATTATATTATATTATATTATATTATATTATATTATATTATATTATATTATATTCAGGGACTCTAACTAAACACTGTTGCCATTTAGAGTAAATAATTTACATACTTTATCAAATATATAATAGTAATATCTCAGTGTTATGTACAACTTGTCCAACCTCAACATATTGGCTAACTCAAAGTCAATTACAGTGGTCCTGCATTTTGCATGTATCCACTATGGTGATGCAGCAAAGCTTGACTGCGCATTGGCAAAGGGGTGAGATGGATGAAACTGTAAAACAGGGTCAGCACACTCACTGTCTCTGTGTGAGTCTGTGTGTATAAACACTATTACAGGGCTCATTGGACAGTCTCCTTCTTTCAGCCTCTGGACATCAAGTCTGTCTTCTCGATCTCTAACGCAATAACTGGAAAAAATGGTCCCTTCAGACACAGGAGGGAGATGACACACAGAATAAGTTTTCTGTAGGAAACATACATTTAAGAGGATGTCCAGAGGGCATGAGAAATCAACATGAAAATGTGACTCAAACTTTCAGACGCTGAAACTTCTCTGCCTGAAATATTGCTTCTGGGTGTTTTGAATTTTTGATAATTCACTCTACATGTCTAATACTCAGCACAGCAAAATAAGACACTGTGTAAGAACCATATTGTTCCACTCTGCAACAATGGGGTAGGGAGAGCGAGAGAGGGAGAGAGAAGAGGGAAAAGAAAGCCTCTTGCAGGATTAGGCTGAGGTTGAGATGGTGGAGGCAGAGACAGAAGGAGATTTAATAGATTTGGAGGCTCTCTCTGAAATGAGTCAAAGCTATAAGAGGACTATAAGTGTCTCTTTTCTTCCACCAAAACATTCAGTCCATCCTGTAGCTTGCTGTTTCTCAGCTCTCATATGGTCTTTAGTGTAAAGAAAATACAAACCAGTCATCCTCCTCAGCAGAGCTCTCTCAAGCCCCAAATTCCTCTCAGAAGTTCAGAGAAACTGTGATAGGTGCTCTGTAGTATATTCCAAAAACTACTACTACTACACACACACAGACTAATGGGTTCTGAAAAACACCCCAAAAGTACAATGGACACTCCACATTCTCTCAAAGAACACTTTTACCAGAGAGAAGGGGAAAGAGAAAGAGGAGGAGAGACAAAAGAAAGAGGGGACCTCAAAGACAAAGTCAGAGAATGGGGGGGAAGCAGTCTAGAGGAGTTCACATTAGTGTGTGACAAGCAGCGAGGGGTGAATGGCACCATCCTCCACTTAAAACGACACATCTTCTGGCGAAAAAAAATTCCCTTTGGAAAGAAGATAAATGCCTACGTCAGATTGTGATTGATTATTTGTCAATCAAGTATCTAATTCAGCTTCACACTCTGAGTGGGTCAATAACAGTTGTAAAATTAAGTGTACAGTCCCTCTCCTAGCATGTGGCAGGAACTGTGGCCTGCTGTTGAGGGAACTGAAGGATCTCTGATGTTTTTTTCCCTTCAGTGTTAGTCCTGCATGTCTTTTGTATATACCCTGTATAAAATGTTCATACAGTGTTTACATGCTTTGGATATGTATGCTGGGTGACAAAAATATGACTGTGTCTTGCATTTGTGTGGTACTTTGTGTGGGGCAGTTGGTTGCCTAGTGGTTAAGGCATTCACCCCGTGATCAGGAAGTCCTGGGTTCAATTCCCAAGACCGCTAGGCACCTCTGAGGTAACCTAAGCAAGGTACCGTCCCCACACACTGCTTCCCGGGCGCTGTGTTTGTAGCTGCCCCCTGCTTCACTTGGTGAATGGGTTAAATGCAGAGGAAGTATTCCGTGCTGTTCACACTGTGTGCTGTGGTGTGTTCACGTATGACCAGATTGTCACTTTCACATGATAAGGTTTTAACACGTTTTTTTTTTTTTTTTTAAATAACCTCTGGTGGCCTGGTGGTTAGGGCGTTGCCCCTGTGATCAGAAGGTTGTGGGTTTGAATCCCAAGACTTCCAATGGCACAGCTGAGGTACTCTTGAGCAAGGTACTGTCCCCACACACTGCTCCCTGGATGCTGTGTTTCTGGCTGCCAACTGATTCACTTGGTGATTTGGTTAAATGCAGAGAATTTTGTGTTGATCACACTGTGTGCTGTGGTGTGCCTGTTGTGGTATGTTCGCATACCGTATCCAAGGTGGCACAACTGTCTTATTTGTTGTCACTGTCACTGGGAGGTCGCAAGTTCAATCACCAGTGATGCAATAGCCACTCTCTCTCCCCCCCTCATCACACACTCAGTATGATACTAGCCAATGTGGGCATCTAATAACTGATGTAACACAATTGGTGATTCCCCTACAAGTGTGTTAAACTGCCCATTGTTTTAGCAGCAGTTCAAAAAGATGCAGTGGCACAGATGAAACACATGCCAGCCTTTACCCTTCCAGTGCTGGTGGTATCCTGTGATAATGGGAGTACAACTAGTGGTGAAACAATTATATGAAAGCTTAATAATAAAATAAACAATATAGTGTTATATCTCAGATATGCCAGCTGCTTAATGCAGGCAACCTTCTTTCTTTACAGGCACAACTCTCATCACTTAATCCACTTTTCTGCACACACATTCAAGTATTTTTAGATTTATTCAGTCTAACAACCTGATTGTATTTCTTTTTACCTGTTTTTAAAGTGCTGTAGAGTGATAGTAATGCAAAGGCTAACAGGCTAGCCTGCTAAACGGTGGCTACAGAAAAATACACTAGCACATTTTTGGGACTTTTCCACAAAATAAACATTAACAACGTCAACACAGAGTTTCTGGAGCACCACCACACATTCATTTGTGTTGTATGCTACTCGCTTCCTATTTGTAATATATGTTGCCCTATTGACATGTCAATGTCCCGCCCACAGATGCATTCTTTCTTAGCAACCGTTGCGAGGTTGAACAACCTTTAGAGAAGGTTGGCAAAAATCCCATTCTGTATAATGAGAAACTGCAGTGCACAAGTTAGTTTATTTCACAACACCCTTGAGAGTGCTTTATTATTTTCAAATGATATTTATTTTATAAGAATGTGAAAGGTCACAGCATTAGGATAAAGTGGATGCGGTTTTCGCCGCGTAACTGAGCCAATGTTATTTCCTTTAGCAAACGTGTCGTCGTTGTTTGCAGCCTGCTTAGATTTGATTAACTGCACCACAGTCCAGCGCGGGTGTGCTGCATTTTAAACTGGAATCACAAAGCACTGCGTGACAAAGTACACCACTGTTTCTCAGTAGGTTGGATCGAACCTATTCCGCCTGACACCAGCACTTACATAAGATCACATCTGTGGGTAAAGCATGGATAGGTCACTTCCACTGAGATTAATTCCTTGTACATGCAAGCTTACTTGGCTAATGGACTGATTCTAATTCTAAAGAGGCTTACATGAATTTATTTATTTACAATCTTTCTGAAGACTGGAGAATGCTGATGGGTGAATTGTAATTAGCTTCATGTCTAGGAAGGGGGACCCCCCCGGTGGCGCTGTGGGTAGTGGCACCCTTCCTCACACCTACAAGGTTGAGGGTTTGAATCCATCTCCTTCTCTCTCTTTCTCTCTCCCCTCTCATCACCCACTAGCCAATGTGGGCATCTGATAGCTGATGTAACACAACTGGTGTTTAGTGTTCCTTTCAAAGTGTGTTAAACTGCCCAGGAACATTGTTATAGCAGCAGTTCAAAAAGATGCAGCGGCTCAGAGGAAACACATGCAAGCCTTTATCATCCCAGCGCTATGATAGCAGGAGTCCAACTAGCGGTGGAAAAATTACACGAATAAAAGTTGAAAAATTAACAATCTAGTCTTAATAAGCTGTGAAACCATGGTCCGGGTCTGTGTGTGTGTGCGTGTGTGTGTGTGTGTGTGTGCGTGTGTGTGTGTGTGTGTGTGTGTGTGGAGTTTGTATGTTCTCCTTGTGGTGGTGTGGGTTTCCTCCAGGGTCTCTGGTTTCTCTGGTAGGTGTGAGTGAGTGTGTGGAGTCCTGTGGAGTGCCTGTCTTGTGTATGTTGACCCCAGGATGGACTCTGGGTACCTGCAAATGTCTAAGGAAGGTGATTTCTCAAACCAAGACTATGGCAACAGGAACACCTACATCTTAGAATCAAATTCAAGACCTACATTTTTCTCTTCATGAATGAACCTACTGTACTCTGCCTGATGTGAAATTCTTAGCATTAAATTAGAATGAGGTTTCATGTGGTTTGGGTGTTTGATGTTTGTGGGTTTTAAATAAAAATCTTCTTGAAGAAAAAAAACACCTTCACTGGAGCTGGGAAAAGAACATGGCTTTAGTGTGGCCTGCCGATTTACTCACATCCTGAAAAGACGTGACGAGACATCAAACTGTCAGGCTTCGCCGCTTCTCCTATCATCCTCCTTTCTTTCTCTCCACCGCCTCTCGCTCTCTCTCGCTTTCTTCTTTCACTCTCGCTCCCCCTCTCTCTCCCCTTTACACTCTCACTCTCTCTCTCTCCTTCTCTCTCTGAGGTGACATGTTTGGAAAGTCAGAGAGCTGAGTTTTCTGGCAGCTGCATTACCCACAATCCCTCAGGGTGAATCCAGCATACTTTGGAGCAGCAGCTGTGCTACCTATGCCTCACACACCCACGCAGGCTAGACACACACTTTTAGTTTATGGTTCATGTCCGCAAACAAGCTCACATTTATACTTATAGTGATAGGAAACAAGTATTCAAGAAATTTTATTTTTTGTAAATGTAACTTATGCCCACATCAGATTTACATACGATGTTTTTGGATTTTGTAGTGCTAAATATGGCAAGCAAAAACAAAAATGACAAAATACAACAAAATTGATGTTGGAAACAAATCTTATACAACTATATATTAAAGCATTTTGATAGGTTTAAAAAGATCAGGGATTGACGTTTTAAAACCATACTTGGACAGCTGAGATCGTGACGTTTCAGAGGAGAGGCGAAAACAGCACTTATTTTGGACATTCTTTTGTAAGATTTGAGAGCTACAACTCAGATTAAATAGCCATTTAAGTACATTTTCGCAATTATTTCTATGATTAAACTTTGAGAGATTAATTTTGAAGACCTTTTTTTCATGTAAGACCAAAAAAGAAAAATCAATATTTTTGACGTTTTTCAACATAATCAGCGTATCTCAATAAATAGAACGCCGACTTCCGACTCATTACGGCAGATCCTGTGACATATTAATGCTACAAAAACAAAAATAAATGAAGAAATAAAACTGATCTTTTGCTAATTGTACCTGCAGTAGTAATACATATTGTATTTTATTTACTTGCTTTTCTTCTATAACTTGACATTAATCTATGGCATAAAACACAAATTAATAAACAATTAATTAAATTATTACAATAAAAAACTCTAGCAAGGTAATTCCAAGCCAAAACCTGTTTTTTAAAAAATGTGCTACTGAGAAATTGGGAGATCTTGCGGAGACAAGATCAAGCAGAATAGAACGGATGAACAGTAAAAGTATCTTGAAAACTTCTGTTGATCCTCAAGTGTTTACAGTTCACAGATGACCATACCCTGATGGCCAAGGCATACAAGTCTTTGAGCAGTGAAATCCTCCACACCCATAGTATCATGTTTATTCTTCTCAGCATCACCTCTGTGTTGATAAGTGGCCATGTGACCTCCCTCCATCATTTCTCAGTATGATCCAATTACTGGAGCTTTAAAGTCACTCCCCAGTCTGTAAATGCCACAGTAATTCCTTATGTAAAACTCTAGAGAGGAGATGAGGAGCTGAAGTGGCCCTGCTTCACATTAAGCTGGTGATGAACACATTAAGCTCTCTCTTCTACATTTCTTCTGATTGGTATGTGATAACGAGAGCTTTTATACATAGATTCAAAGTCAGAGGACAGTGTTTGTGCTAACTTCCCCTGTGCAAGTGTGTTAGAGGAGGCAAATACACTTATACAAATGTATAAGTGTTATAGTTTGGTTTTCCTCAAATGACACATACGATTTACAGTGCTTCCTTTACTAAAAGACCAGTATATTTTAGATAAATGACTCACATCATTCTAAAAGGGTAGTTTTCAGTGTCACAGGCATCAAATAAAGAAATAAAAAAGACATACAGAAGAGGTCTGTTCCAAGAGAGATGTAGATGACGAAGTTATAAAGTAAATGTCCAGAATGTGTTCCATCACCATCATCACCATCACTATCATCACCATCACTATCAACACCATCACCACCGTCAACACCATCATCATCACCATCAACACTATCATCACTATCACCATCATCACTATCAACACTATCACCATCACCACCGTCAACACCATCATCATCATCATCATCATCATCACCCCATCATCATCATCACCCCATTATCATCATCATCACCATCAACACTATCATTACCATCACTATCATCATCATCGTTCTTATCATTACTGTCATGTTTGCTGCTTGTTTCTTGGATTTTTTCTACCCATGCCAAAGTCTTTTATTATGACACCAGGTGTGCCATGCAGTCTACAGTACATCTTTGGCCTGTTGTCTTGGAATCACCTCTTTTCAAACGGAATGCAGGGCCACTTCAGCTCCTCATCTCCTCTCTAGAGTTTTACATAAGGAATTACTGTGGCATTTACAGACTGGGGAGTGACTTTAAAGCTCCAGTAATTGGATCATACTGAGACATGACGGTGGGAGGTCACATGGTCACTCATCAACACAGAGGTGATGTTGAGAAAGAATAAACATGATATTGTGGGTGTGGAGGATTTCACTGCTCACAGACTTGTATGCCATGATCATCAGGGTATGGTCATCTTTGAACTGTAAAACACTTGACTATCAACAGAAGTTTCTATATACTTTTACTGTTCATCTCAATCTCTCCCTAATATCTTACAATTTCACAATAGCACTTAAAGAGAAACTAAATAGTTTTATAGCACTTTTCTGTCAATGGTTTTGGCTTGGAATTACTGTTGTAGACTTGTTTATTATAATCACTGTACTTTACCTGTTTATTTATTTGTTTTTTAAGTATTCAAATCAAGTTGCTGAAAAACTCTGGAAAAAGCAAGAAATAAAATAAAATATATACTACTACTCCTACTACTACTAAGTATTTAACTGAATAATAATAATAAATAGAATCAAGAAAAACTAAACAAAACATGGTAGCAAAGACATTATATGCAGCACATATTGAAACATTGTTACCAATCTTTTCTTTTTGCTTTTCCAGTGGGTTTTTAATTAGGCAAATCTAGTACTTTTTTGTCTCCCTGTTGTGTCTCAGAGCTGAGGTACCAAAACTTTGCATAAACGGCTCCAGACTACTGATTCTCCGAATGAATTGGCACACAAGACATTGGACATGCCATTTTCAAAAACCACCAAGCTTTTACAACAACTGAAAATATACAAAACACTGATCAATTCTCACCATCACTTCACTATTTCCCACTGGTAGTTTTTTTGTTAAGGTTGTAGTAACCTAGTGGGTAAAACACATGCCTGTGAACCACAAAGTCACAGGTTCAAACCCCCACTTTCTACCAATGTGTCCTTGAGCAAGACACTAAACTGTCAGTTGCTCCATCATTAGTTACAGGACTGTCCCTCTAACTAATGATTCTAAGTTGCTCTCGATGAGAGCATCAGCCAAATCCCTCTTTTACTTTGTTACATTAAAGATGACATTACAGTTTCTTGTGACACCCTGTATTGAAGGCGTATGAACTGAAGTGGAAAAAGTCAGAGTTGAGTCAGTCCAGGGCCATAGAGAGGGAATAGCAACTTTTTATTGTCAGAATTTACATCAAGACAAATTCCAAGCAACTGTGCTGGCATGACAATGAAGTTATATATACTAAGCTGTACTGTCTCACTTGGCTGAGAGAGGGACATCTTGTACCCTAGACTTTTCCCTGCTGTTTAGATCAGTAGTCGTCTTCTTCTACTCATTTGGCGCTCAGACTTCTCTACGGCTGGACCACTGTCAGCTAACTCCCTACAGTACAGATAAAGAGATAAAGCAGCCCAGATTCTCACTACCACACACACACACACACACACACACACACACACACACGCAACTTACTGCCTAAGGCATGAAGAAAGCAGTCCCAAGTCCTTCACTTTCATATATATGCACA